>JADHKO010000192.1:0-60519 GCA_019925425.1 Ophiostoma pallidulum | reverse complement strand
GGGGGGGCGGACGGGTGTACGACGACTATCGGCCGGGACGGGACAGCCGTGACGACCGCGACGGCCGTGACGACCGCGACGGACGGGGAGAGTATGGCGGCCGTGGGGACCGTGGAGACCGCAGAGACCGTGGAGACCGTGGTGGTGGCCGCGATGGCAACCGCGGCGGCAGCGACAACCGAAAGGACTGGGACGACCGACGGGGCGACAATGGCGACCAGTTCAGGCGCCGCGGTGGCGGCGGCGGCGGCGGCTGGCGGGAAGGAAAGGAGAGCCGGGAGGGCCGCCTGGGCGGGTTCGACGGGCGTCCGTGAAGAATGGGAGGCAGGCATTTTTTCTTTTCTTTTTTCTTTTCATCGTACGACGTTGTCCAGGCCACTCGAAAAACCAAAACAAAAGGCGAGGAAGGAAAAAAAACTCATGAGACGATGGTAGATAGGGAGCAGGACGGCAAATCTGCAAGCCAAAAAAGTACACAATAATACAAACAACCCGAGAACCAAAAAGGGGCGCAACAAGGCAGGGGTTTCGGGTCGGAAGACATTAGGGGCAACCGAAGGCAATGGAATATAAAAATGCTCTTGACCGGGGCCGGGGGACATGATCACATTAAGAAAGGTTGGGGGCTGGCGTATACGCAGATATTGATAAAAAGGGGAAATACAAAGGACTGTATCACAAGCCCGGATAGAGCAACAAAATCCCTCAAAACAGAAGCATAATGACAAACACAGTTCTTTTCTTCTTAGTTTGCGGCGTG
Organism: Ophiostoma pallidulum; assembly: GCA_019925425.1. Lineage (NCBI taxonomy): Eukaryota > Fungi > Ascomycota > Sordariomycetes > Ophiostomatales > Ophiostomataceae > Ophiostoma > Ophiostoma pallidulum. The sequence continues at coordinate 59,759 of JADHKO010000192.1, read as the reverse complement.
AAAAGCCATGTTGACAGAATGCATTTGCTTTTATAAGACTCCTGTCGAAGCGATAAATATAGAGAACTGCCAGCAGAAAAAAAGCCCATTGTTATGTGACAATCTCTGAGCGCTGAAAACATTAAAAGCAGAGACAATTCAACAAACTCCCGTGATAGCGAATGCTTTTTGACGTTAGACGAGGGGGGGGGGGGGGGAGGACCAAGAGCGTCAGGGTGGGCACAACTATTTTCCAAGTCATTTACCCCCATCCACTCCCCTCCTCTTTGAACGTTACATTTCCCAGCCAGCCACGTCCCCCCCCCCCCCAGAAGTGAAACAAGGCGAACTGTTGCAAAATAAAAAGACATTTGGAAGACAGCGAATAGACAGCCCCCCATCTTAGCCCTGGACGGCTTGCACGAGCGGCGTCGGCTCGACGCCGACACGCTCCTTGCTGAGAATGTCCAGCAGCAGCTGCGACGGCCGGTTGTCCTTGTACACCTGCGCGCTGTCCTTGTACATCTTGACGTTGGCCATGTACTGGTCGAACAGGAAGGCGCTGTCCATGGGGCCGCCCTTGGCCTCCGGGTGGAACTGGGTCGAGAAGATGGGCCGGGTCTTGTGGATCATGCCCTCGTTGCTGCCGTCGTTGAGGTTGACAAAGTACTCCTTGAAGTCGCTCGGCAGCGTCTGCGCGTCGACGGCGTAGCCGTGGTTCTGGCTCGTGATGTGGCACTGGCCGGTCGTCAGGTCCAGCGACGGGATGTTGTGCGCGCGGTTGCCGTACTTGAGCTTGATGGTGCGGGCGCCGGCGGCCAGCGCCAGCAGCTGGTGGCCCAGGCAGATGCCCATGACGGGTACGGACGAGTCGGCCATGAGGCGGCGCAGGGTGTAGATGGTCTCCTGGCAGTGCGTCGGGTCACCCGGCCCGTTGGAGATGAACACGCCGTCAAAGTGCTCGGCGACCTTGTGGATGGGGTAGTCGTAGGGGAACACGGTGACGGCAGCGCCGCGGCTGACGAGGCTGCGCAGGATGTTCTCCTTGACGCCGCAGTCCAGCAGCGCGACGTGGTACGCGGCACCAGGCGACTCGACGACAAAGGGCGCCTTGGTGCTGACGCGCTTGACCAGGTTGATCTGGCTGGGGTCGACAAAGCTCTCGTCCTCGTCGGCGTCGTACTCGTCGCCGATGGAGATGCGGGCCAGAGACGAGCCCTGCTCGCGCAGGTAGGTGACAATGGCACGGGTGTCGACGCCGGAGATGGCGGGGATGCCCTCGCGGGCGCACCACTCGCCCAGGCCCTCGACGGCAGTCCAGTGGCTGTACTTTTCAGCGACATCGGCGACGACCACGCCGGCGCACTGGATGTGGGGCGACTCAAAGTACTTGAGCAGGTTGTACTGGTCGCGCTCGTTGGAGGGCACGCCGTAGTTGCCGATGAGCGGCTGGGTGAAGACGAGGATCTGGCCGCGGTACGACGGGTCGGTCATGGACTCGGGGTAGCCGACGAGCGAGGTGGTGAAGACGGCCTCGCCGGAGATGTTGTTGTTGGCGCCGAAGGCGGTGCCGTGGAAGATGGGGCCGTCCTGGGAGTCTCGGTTAGCGGCGGCGGCAGGGGGGGTTACGGGCGGGAGAGCAACAGGAACAGGAGAGGCACAATGCACAATACACACCCGGATGGTCAGGGTGGCGTCGACCTTGTTGGCCGGCGCGAACGAGCGCTTGTCCATGGAGGGCATCTTCCGGCCCTTGCTGCCGTACACGGGCGCGGCCGTGCTGTTCATGCGCATGGCCGAGGCGAAGACGGGGCGCGGTGCGGCGGCGGCCACGCCGGCGCGGGCGGCCGGGCGGGCAAAGCGCAGAGGCAGGCGAGACAGCATGGTTGCTGGTGCGGCGGGTGTTGCAAAAGCGCTCGGAGCAGCTAGGTATGGGGTGGGTGATGAGGCGAAGAAGAGTGAGGTTGGGATCGGAGTCGGCGTCGGGGGGGGGGAGTAGATTTTAATCTAACAGGGCCCTCCACAGATGATCTAGCCAGGGGAGTTAGCAGGAGCACGAGACGAGCGGGCGTGGAAGCAGGCGGAGGACGAGGTTGCGGTGGGCTTCGAGGAAGTCGAGGCAAATCGAGGACGCGAGACGACGAACCTGAGAGATAGTCCTGGAGAGCGAACAGTGGTCAGCAGATGCGCCCAAACAGGCCAATTGGCCGCGCCGACCGCAGCAGGCACAAGCAGCACCGTGCCGGGGATCGAGCAAGGCCGGCGAGGGCGAGGGGGGACGTTGAGCAGCCTTACCTGACAGGTGAAGATTGACGGGCGCCCGTTCATAAGGGCAGATTCTCGGTGAGACGTCTCAGAAAGAGACAGAAGACGAGGGAGACGGCGAGGGGCAAGGGGTCATAAGGATCTGTCTGATATGTGAAAATTTTTGTCTGGGCGTGCAGCGTGGACGGGTGTGATGTGGTGTTGTGGAGAAGAGGGAAAAAGGACAGAAAAGGAGACGAAGAATTGAGGGAAGGCAAAGGCAAATAGCGGCGTTGGTGCAAATAGCGGATCGAGGGAAAAGTATGATGGCAGAAAAATTCTTGGAACGCGGGTGACTCCTTCCCACTGGGTGGTTTAGTTTTTTTTTTCTTTTTTCGTTTTTTTCTTCTTTTTTTTTCTTGGTGAGGGGGGGCGCTTTCCCTGACTGGCGGGCAGGCACATGCACCTTCCAGCTCCTCAGTGCAGCCCCACAATAATACGACTCGTAGTAAGAGGCCCCAAAAATAGAGGGGTCAGCCCTGGACTTTTCCCCCTGCAATTGAGCGCCCCTCACGCGCCGACGCCGGCCGTGCGCCCCGGCGGAGAGAGCGTGCGCTGTGGCGTCTCAAGAACCTGCTTCCCACCACGTTGGCCTTCTATGGAGGTGTGTGGTCGAGAGCCGTTTGTTCTTCTGGACGGAAGCGGATGGCGAGAGGAAGGGAGATGCTGAAAGGGGTGAGAAGGTAGTGGTGACGGGAAAAGAAGAAAGAGAAAAGAAGCAAGAAGAAAGAGGAAGTATAAAAAAAGAAAAAAGAAAAAAGAAAAAAGAAAAAAGAAAAAAGAAAAAAGAAAAAAGAAACGCCCACACCACACCCAATCTGTACCAACACGGCGCAACAAGCTGCCCTGGTTTATTTTCTGTATTTCCTGGCTGTCCTGTCTTGTCTCGTTTATTTTGTTTTGTCCTTGTCCCGTTGAACCGGAGCGGCGTCTTCCCTGTCGTCATCGTCCGCCTTCTTTGTCGTATTGCCCCGTCTATTCAAAATATCCCATGCCGTTATTTTTTGTGCTCCGGGAGAAGCCCATGTCGAACAGTCGTGCTTCGCTTATAACGCACCCAGCTCCTTGAGCTTCGAGATCAGACCGTCGACGTCCTCCACTTTGCCGCCGCCCTTGCGCGGTGGGGGTTCTGCAAGGAAGAAATGTCAGTTGCATGACACAGAGACACAGAAACACGAGAAGAAGAAAAGGAGAGAAGAAAAAGAAGACAAGAAAAAGAAGAAAAGAAAGAAAAAAAACCTACCGGTCACCTTCACCGTCTTCACCCGCCTGTTGGCTGCCTCCGCCTCCAGCCCGTAGTCCGCCAGCGTCTTCTTGGCCAGCGGCTTCTTCTTGGCCTTCATAATGTTCGGCAGCGTCGCGTACCGCGGCTCGTTCAGGCGCAGGTCCGTCGTGATCACCAGCGGCAGCTTCGCGCGGATCGTCTCGACGCCGCCGTCCACCTCGCGCACCACCTGCACGCCGTCGCCGCCGTCCGCGGCAAACGTGATCTCCGACGCCTGCGTCGCCTGCGGCCACCCCAGCAGGCCCGCCAGCATCTGGCCCGTCTGGTGCGCGTCGTCGTCGATGCTCTGCTTGCCCAGGATCACGAGGTTGCTGCGCTCCTCGGCCACGGCCTTTTGCAGCAGCTTGGCCACCGTCAGCGGCTCGAGCTCCGCCGCGTTCTCGTCCGTCGACTTGCCCGCCGTGTCCACAAAGATCGCGCGGTCCGCGCCCATCGCCATGGCCGTGCGCAGCACGTCCTGCGCCTTGGCCGGCCCGGCCGACAGCACGCAGATGTCCTCGACGCCGCCGGGCGCCCGCTTCTTCTCGCGGATCCGCACCGACTCCTCGATCGACAGCTCGTCAAAGGGGTTCATGCTGTGCTTGACGCCGGCGCGCTCCACGCCCGTCTGCGCCTTGTTGACGCGCGGCTTGACCTGGTAGGGGAAAAAGGAGTCGGGTTAGCGCTCGGCATACTTTCTCTCGCTCTCTCTCGCTCTCTCTCGCTCTCTCTCCCCTCTCTCCCCTCTCTCCCCCTCCGCCCGGCAGCCACGTACAGCATAGTCAATCACCCGCTTCACGGGCACAAGAATCCGGAGAGCAGACATCGTTGTCGTCGTGGGGCTGTGCTTTCGTCGTTTGTCGCTGGCACAATGGGCGTATGGAGGGCGGCGGAGGGTTGGCAGGAAAACGGAACAGCCAGTATTAGCTATTAGCACCCCCCCCCCAAAGAATACTTCCCCAGCATTTCCGATGCGGCCCATTGCAAACCGCGGCTAGGACCGGTAATGTTTACCTCGGCCGAGAACGGAGACCCACGTGACCACAACGCAGGTGGGTGCAGCCCGACGACAGCGCTTGTGCACAGGTGCTACAGGGCGTAGCTCCACCAGAATGGCTGGCCAGGCCAGGCCTCTCCGTACGCCTAGAAACGGCCCCGGCAAGGACCTTTTGGCGTCTTTCATTCACTCGTCTCGGAGTAGAAGTACGATGCCACGGTGATGATACCACGGCGATGAAACCACGGCGATGCGTGCAAATTCGAACGGGATGAAACCAAGGACCGGACATGAATAATTGAATATGGAAAACCCCCTCTTGTAAAGGCTACTCCAAACAATAACAAATAAAAGAACTGCCCCCCCTGCTCAGCATCACCAGTCCTCCCACTCGTCTTTCTTGGCCCCAGCTGCTGTATCGGCGCTGCCGCTGCTGCTTCCCTTGCCCATGGCGGCGGTGCCAATGGTCGACTTCCGTGGCGGTGCCGCCGCAGCGCCGGCGCCGGGCCGGTCGGCAATCGAGGAGAAGTCGTCCCAGAACGCCCGCTTGCCCTCGTCCATCGTGGGCACCTGGCGGTACTGGCTGCCCCCCGACGCGCCGCCGCCGCCGCTTCCTGCGCCGCCCTCCACAAGCCGGTTGATGCTCTCCTGCGCCGTGCGCGCGCCCTGCTGCGCCGACCGTGCCACGTTGCTGCTGACGACGCGCGCCTGCGCGGCCAGGTCCGACTCGGCCAGCTGCTTGGCCGTCGGCTGGATGTAGTCGCTGTTGACCGTCTTGGCCGTCTTGGTCACCGTGCTGGCGAACCAGCCGAAGCTCTTGGTCAGAGCCGCCACCGGGTCGCGCTGCAGGTCGTCGAGCCCCGGGAGCGCACCACCACCGCCACCGCCGCCGCTGCTGCCGCTGCCGTTGTACGGCGAGCTGCCAAACCCCGTGTACTTGCCGCCCTGGCTGGGCGGGACGCCGTCGGGCCGCGCGGCGTTCTCGGCGCCCAGGCGCGCAAAGTACTTTTCGTCGACCTTGATCTTGCCGCCGCTGCTTCCTGCCGCCGCTGCTCCTGCTCCTCCTGTTAAACTCAGGCTCGGGCTCGCCGTTCGACTGCCGCCCATGGGTGTCGACCGTGCCGATGACGCACCGAGCGATGCGGTGCTGCCTGCTCTAGCGCCCGCCCCCGCTCCCGCCCCTGCTGCCACCTTCGGCTTCTTCTCGCTGGGCACGTACTCGCGGCCCTCCACCTTGGCGCTCAGCCGCTCCTTGTACTCGTCGCCCACGTCGCTGCCGTACCGCTCTGCAATCGTGGCGTCGTCCCACGACAGGCCGCGCAGCTTGGTGTCGGCGTGGTCCTCGAAGAAGCCCCGCCAGGTGCTGTTGCCGCCGAGGCGCATGCGCTCAATCTCGCTGGCCTTGAAGGCGTCCATGGAGATGGAGCGCACAAAGGAGATGTGCACGCCGAGGCCGCGGTGCACGCCGGCGCACACGAGGCAGATGAAGATGCCGAACTTGGGCGACGCCCACTGCGGGGATGGAGCGCCGCAGTCGCAGCAGATGCCATTGTCGGATTCTTTCTGGATGGTTTGGAGCTGTGGGGGGGGGAAGGGGGGGAGAGGAAGGATTAGCATGTCGAAAGGAGATGCAATGTGCATAGATTGTTTGGGGGGGGGGGGAAAGGGGAGGGGGGGCAAGAGACTCACCTTGGACCGCGTCTCCGGGTCGACCTCCCACATCGCCCGCGAAGTCATGACGAGCGAAACCTGGGGCAAAAGTCCCTCTGGTCGTACCGAGTAGCTGCAGACGAATTGTGATGCGCGTGTCGTGTCGTCGAGGCCGCTATCGTTGTCTTAAAAGGATGGGAGGAGGAGGAGGAGGAGGAGGAGGAGGAGGAGGAGGAAGGGATCGTCCAATGTTGTCGGTTCCCTCGACGCCGGATGTTGCGAGCCGTTCGGTGCCCTTTCTATGCGATGCGCTCTAGTAGTATGTATGTGCGCTCTGGTGTACGAGTGTCGCTGGCGTTGCGTCCGATCCGATGCGTCGTCGCCTCCCTCCCTTTCGCTGATTTCAGGCTGTCTCCTGGGAAACAATTCTTCTGGCGCGCGCCACAGGCAGGGGACCCCTCCCCACCCCAATTTCTCCATTTTTGGCAAGGGGCTAAGGAGTCTAGATCACCCGTAACAGACGGCCTCCTCCGTTCCCCACCGGCGCTAGAATGCCGCAAAACACAGGGTCTTGCTACGGAGTACGGCTTGGACTGGACGTCGCTGCAGAAAGCACATCGTATCTTTCGCGTACAGCACCGAGCGTGGCACAGCAGAAGCTTGACTTTTCGCAGGCACCAGACACACGACGGTCACTCAGGCAGAGTCGAGGCGACGACCGGCATATTGCAAAACATGTTTCGAGAACCGGTCTGAAAGCCGTGAGACACACATCAGCGGCGAGATTGTAAAGCAACATTAAAGATAGCCTGCCGGAGAAGACAGGACGCGTCGTCGATTCGCAGAAGCGCCTCGACGGTCTCCCCTCCACAAACACGAGAACCCATTTTAGAAGACGCCAGAAACAGTCCGTCTCCGAAAAAAAAAACCTATTCTTTGTTCACTTTTGCCCTCCCAGCTTTTATAGTAAATCCTCCTCCACGAAACGCATCTGCCGAGACGGCATACGTGTGAAAACGACGGGTGAGAAAATGTGGCGTGCATTAGAAATACCGTGCCAAGGCAACGGTGTGCGGTAGGAACAGAAAAGACGCATCTGGATGGTGCCGATCCGGGTGGATAACACAGGGTAAAGTGAAGTAACAATTTTCAAGCACCCATCACCATAATAAACGTTGCACGAGCGCTTTTCGCCGCTATTGTCGAGCGTGCAGGAGCACTTAGGCGGCGACAGCCGGGGCCTCAACCTCGACATTCTCGCCGTTGGCCTCGGCCTCGGGGGCGTTGGCCTCCTCGTCCGTCTTGTCCGGGCTGTCAATCGCAACCTTGACAGCGATCTCGCGACCGTCAATCTCCTTGCCGTTCATCTCCGCAACAGCCTTCTGCTGCAGCTCCTCAGAAGCAAGAGTCACAAAGCCAAAGCCACGGCCCTTGCGAGCCTCACCGCGAGCCTGCAGCTTCTTAATCATAAAGCGGGGGATGGGGCGAAGGGCAATCTTGGCAGTGGACGGCTCGTAGGCAGCAAAAAGATCCTTGAGCTATTGGATGAGAAGGGGTGGGGGGGGGGTCAGCTTGAAAATTCTCCCAGAAGCAAGGGCTAGACAGGAAGAACAACATACTGCGTCCTCCTTCAGATCGTAAGGAAGGTTGGCCACCATAACCTTGGTCTTCGACGGGATGCCGTCAGCCGGGGGGCCACGCTCGCGGCGTTCGCGGGGCTCGCGGGGCTCGCGGGGCTCGCGGGGCTGACGGGGCTGGGTCGCTTTCTTGCCAGCCTCGTCGGACGAGGTGGCCTTGTTGGTGACGTCCTTCAGAGCCTCGGGAGCGGCTGCCTCAGAAACAGCAGCCTCGCCCTCAACTGGAGCGCCGTCCTCCTTGAAGACTGTTAGAAACCACGCACACCATATGACCAGCAGGGGGTTAGCAGGGGAAATCGGCACGTACAGAGTGACCACCACGGCCACGGCCACCGCGGCCACGGGTAGCGCGGCCGCGGCCGCGAGTCGACTGGCGGCGGCGGGTTCCCTCAGATCCCTCGCCGTTGGTAGCATCCTTGTCGCCGGCAGCGTCGGGCTTGCGAGCAAGCTGGACGGAGACCTTGCGCTCGAGAATCTCCTGGCCTGACAGCTCCGTGACGGCACGGTCGGCCTCGGTCGGGGTCGACAGGTCGACGAAGGCGTAGCCAACCGGACGGTCGGTGCGAGGGTTCTTGGGAATCGAGACGGATTCGCTGCACCAGGATATGCCTGTTAGCGCACGGAGCCCTCTGGAAAAACAATGGCGAGACAGACAGCAACTGGCGCGCAATGGGAACGGCGCAGACAGCACAACGCAAACTTACACAAGGTAGTCCTTGAAGAATTCCTTGAGCTCCCCTTCGGTGGTAGCGTATGCGAGGTTGCCGATGTACAGTCGGCGGCCCTCGGCAGCACTGGCAAGGAAGGCCTCGTTGGCCTTGTCGTCGGGCTTGCCAGAGATGGAGGTGTTGGCCAGAGTGGCGGTCACGTCGTTGACGGCAGCGTCAGTAACTTTGGTCTCAGCGGCGACAGACATGGTGGGCGAGGCTGATGATGGGTTGATAGCAAGCAATCTGATAGCTGGAGAGGCTTGAGGATGTTGAAAGGGACGGACAACGTAGTGTTTGTCGAGTAGTCGAAAGATTGACTGGTGCTTGGATTTCCGGGCTGGACTCTGGAGACGAAGGGGGAGCGAGCAGGGTAGCTTGGTGCCCTAGAATACAGAGGGAAGAAAGGGGGGGGGGGGGAGGGGGGTGCGCGGTTGACAGTGAAGCTTGTTGTGGTTGATGATTTTGAGGTTGGGGAGAAGGGAAAGAGAGAGACTGGGCGAAAAGGAGGGCGAAGCAAAAAAATATATATTATTATTTGGGGAGGCGAAAAAAAAGCTAAGTCGCGCGCGTCAGAGTCGCACCTGCTGTTTATTGCTGTGGTTGTCTGTGGCTGCTCCCTGTTTTAGTGCTGGGGGTGGCGCCTTCCCACCGGCCACAGCATCCCCTTTTTTTCTGGTTCCTTTTTATGCATTTATTTTCCATTTAATTTAATCCATCTCGCCCCTAACTGCCACCGGCCGTTCTTTAATTTCAGCACCGTATTTTTTTCCATCTGCGCCCAGCATGGAGGTTGGGGAAAAAGGGGAAGGTGTGGCGCAGGCGGTGGGCAAGGGGCCCGGCTTTGCGTAGATGTACTTGTCCTAGTACCATAGGAGGGGAGGTACAACGAGGCGCAAATGAGTCCCTGCCAGGGGTCCGGGGGTCCGCTGTATTAAAGCTGCAACAGCGACCGGCCTGGCTGGCCCAAGCAATTCACGCATTCGGGCGGCTCCTTCCTCATTCATGTAAGAGTCCTCGCCGGCAAGTGCAACCTAGCTTGCGATGTATCGTACCCCGTAGAGATGGTAGGAGCGCAGGAGCGCAGCATTCTGCTCATTACCTTCTCGAAATTTCATTGTCACGTAAGATCTGTGCACTTTTGCACCCTTGCCACCCACATGGATGAGGCCTGCGCTGTCAAATTTTGGAGCGTAATAAGAGCCCACAGTGTGCGCGGATATTTCTGTTGTTCGTTCTTGCTGAATGAACAATGGGGTGCTGTGTAGGAAGATTTCATATTGTCCCGTGAGATGACTGACCAAGCACACTCTTTTTGGCTGTTCTGGATTGGGAAAGAACCAACAACGTACAAACCAAGACCGGAATTCAAAGCTCAGAGGCAGGGTCGCACCTGCTTTGTAAAGCCGCATCGTTCGCACTGCCGCGCAGAGTCGAGCTGAAAACGGGAAGGAAGCATCAACGCATAGCCAACTTGTCCGGCCATCGCTTGCCTCTTTTCATTTTGGGCGAGGGAAAGAGCATACAGGGTTCTTTCCTATTCGCATAATATCAGGCAAGTGCTTCGACATACAGGACAAAGGGAACCGTTGCGTTCGGGCGGCAGGACAAGACAACCCTTGTTGGTAGAATGCTAAGCAGGAACGCTGTTCGCGTCGCAGCCTTGCGCGATCGCGCGTTCTCCGGCCCCACTTTCAACTGCTCCCAAGGAGCCCCCATGATACCGAAAAAGATGGCTGCAGAAGCGTCCGCATGGCTCGAAGGGCACGAGGTTGTTGCCGGTTGACTCAACGGCCGTCGGCCGCGCCTGCCCGGTTCCTCTGTCTTGGGAGCCGAGGCGGGCCTGTCGCAGCTGCCTAAATGGCCAACGTGCATGGCTCTTGCCCAATCAGCTGGGCGAGCTGCGCGCCTTGCGCTTTCCTTCTGCTTCCCAATGTAATTGGAAGAGGAAGGCGGGGATGGCGCTCTGGCTTTGCGCTTTTTGGTAGCGAGCGTGGAAGGCGGATTCGCCCAACCTGCAGGTTGCGATTGCCTCGCAGGTGGGATTTTATGGATGGAGGAGACGTGGGAGTCTCTTGCTGTTTCCAGCCGAGATCGGCCCACCTGCGTGGCAGGCAAAGTTCCCCGCCATAGATTTTCGCGGGCAAGATACTCCGTACATTCCCCCCCTTAGCCATGTGGCAGAGCGCCGCCAATGGCTCCCATTTTTATCACCAAAATAAAGTCAGAAATTCCGCCTCAACAGCCTCGTTGCCGCTTTGCTGCGCAACACCGAAAACGGGGAAACGAAACAGCCACCGTACCCGTTCCCCCGCTTGGAGTTCTGAATCTCAGGCCTCTTCGCCTGTCCAACATTCCGACTGGGTGCTTACCGCCGTTGTGTCCAGGGCGAACCCTCCGCTATCAGGCCTGTCGACGCTCAGTACCAACTGCGAGACGGCCCGTTTGTGGCATGAGGAGCTGCCGCCAGGGCATGGAAGGACAGCGGTGCAGGCGCATACGCAAGACACGGCCTGACACGCGCACACCGGCCACCTCGCCGACCGGGCGTTGACAAGCCACTGTTCTCCCACAATGGCTCTGCCGGGGCGGCGCATTCTCATCCTCTACGGATCGGAGACGGGAAATGCCCAGGACAAGGCCGAGGAGATCGACCGGACGTGCCAGCGGCTGCGGTTCCGTACGGATCTTGATGCGATGGACGACGTGAAACTGGTATGCTTGCCCCGTGTCTCATGTGCCGGGCGACGGAGCTGTTCAGCGCGGCTCTAACATTGGAATACAGAACGACTTGCTCCAGGGCTACGACCTCATCTGCTTCGTCATTGCCACAACGGGGCAGGGCCTGTTCCCAAATAACGCACGGAAGTTCTGGAAGAGTATACGGCGAGCCAAACTGCCGCCAAACTGCCTGGCATCCGTCCAGTTCACAATCTTTGGCCTGGGCGACAGCTCATATCACAGGTAAGAGAGACCTTCCATCGTAACCCTATGCCACCTCCATAGACCCGCGAGTTCTTTTCTCTAACGCTGCTCTAGATACAACTGGGCCTCCCGTTTGCTACGCAGCCGCGTGCTCCACCTGGGAGGCAGGGAGGTTTTCGCACGGGGCGAGGCCGACGAGCGGCACGACGAAGGGTATGTTGTCGTTTTTTGGCTCTCCTAGTACAACGTGGAAAACGCATACTGACGTGGACGCACATGTAGCATCGACAGCATCTACCAGCCGTGGCTCAAGGACCTAAAAGAATACCTGTCCTCCACGTATCCCCTGCCTTCCTCTTCCCAGCCTATTCCTGAGGAGGAGCCTCTTCCACCACGGTACACCCTCAGCTTGAGCTTACCAGAAGCAACGGCCAAGCCAGCCGAAGCTGGCCCGACAAGGGCAGAAACTCCCGCAACCTTTCCGCCCCCAGAATTGCTTCCTCGCCCAAACAACGTCTGCGCCACTGTTGTCAGCAACACGCGGGTTACCCCGGCAGACCACTGGCAGGATGTTCGTTTGATCAAGATGGGCGTCCGCTTTCCCATCGTCGAGGGCCCGGCTTATAGGCCGCTTCCTGGCGACCGGGTGGTTGTGTATCCCAAGAACTACCCCCAGGATGTTCAGAGGCTCATTGATCTCATGGACTGGGCTTCTGTTGCCGACAAACAGGTCTCGGTCGGGACGAAGCGGCCAAACGGCCTATACCCAAAGCCAGGCTGTACGCTCCGCGAACTTCTCACACACAACATTGACTTTACCGCCGTCCCCTCACGGTCGTTCCTTCACAAGCTTGCATTCTACACATCGCACGTGGACCAAAAGGAAAAACTGTTTGAGCTAGTCCTTCCGGATTCTTCCCAGGAGTTCTACGACTTCACGTCCCGGCCACGACGGACGATTTTGGAGGTGCTCGCCGAGTTCTACTCTGCCAAGATCCCCTATGAAGCGGTACCAAACGTGTTTCCCATAATTCGCGGCCGCGAGTTTAGCATCGCCAACGGTGGTGAGCACTGGACAAAGAGCCAGTCACCGGGAGCGGTGGAACCGAATGGGAACGGTGTTGAAACTGGTGCCACATCAAAGAAAGACGATGCTGTCGTCTACCAATTTGATATTCTCGCTGCCCTCGTGGAGTACAGGACGATTATCCGAAAGCCGCGGGAAGGGCTCTGCTCACGTTACCTCAAAAACCTCCCTGTCGGCACACCGCTCCACGTTGAAATGAAGCGCGAGACGCCCCCTCCCAACGGAAGCGCCGCGGCTGGGCGGCCTCTGATTGCCATTGCGACAGGCACCGGCGTGGCACCCGTGCGCAGCCTGATCCACGACAGACTTCGATACTCGCCGCTGGCTGAGACGCTCCTCTTTTTTGGATGTCGCAACAAGGCCGCGGATTTCTACTTTCACGAGGAATGGAACGGCGTGGAGGAGTTGACTGTCGTTCCCGCCTTTTCGCGAGATCTGCCGGAGCCAGAACCACAGGAAGAACCAAGCGAGCAGGTACAGAAGAGCGAAGCTCGCGAGAAGCCAGCGGGTGACGGCACGATTGACGCAGCGGCCCCGCACAAGTACGACGTGGGAAAGAACTATGTACAGCACATGATCCGGCGCCACGCCGCACAAGTGTGTGCGATGCTCAAGAAGGACGCCATCATCTGTCTCTGTGGAAACAGCGGACGCATGCCGGCCTCTGTGCGCGAGGCTCTCCGTGACGCGGCCGTCGCTGGCGGGTTCTGCAAGGACACGGACGAGGCGGGAGCTCTACTCTTTGACGAGAAGGACACCAACCGCATTGTCTACTGGGAAGAGACATGGTAGCCGAGGCGTGTGGCAATCTCGGGCGGCTGTGTCAGGGCAGCAGGTCGTCGGCATGTGTACAGGCCCACGCATACGCAGTTTGCGCTTTATAGCATTCTAGCGTTTGGATCCCCCCCCAATTTGCCTCGCATATACAAAAATAAAATAAACTAAGATGGCCCTCAGTCTTTGCTCCGACGCGCTTCTATGACATCCCTGACGCATGGTCCTGCTCATCGTTGAAAAGGGGTAGGTATATTGTCCAAGTAGCCACTCTCTGTGATCTTTGTTACGTCCCATAACCCCCTTGACCCGGCATCCAAACTCGCATAAGGGAAGACCCAAGGATGGAAGTTCGAAGACAAAAGAAAGGTAAGGAAAGACTTAAATCCTAGGAAGAGAGTAGGAGGTGGTGACATATGGCAAGGGGGGGGGAAATGAAGAGGGGATGTAGAAGAAGAAGGGGAAGGGGAGAAAAGAGGCTGAGGAAGAAAATATAAAACCAGTGTTGACCCAAACACCCGTCGCTATGCTCAAAGTCGGCAAGTAAACGAGAATACGAGGAAGAGGAGAACAGAAGAACCAACACATCTGTCCCAAAAATCAAACAACCTGCATCCAGCACAATAAGGTGGTCGTCAACAACGACACGACCCATGGCAACGGCAGCGACCACGGCCACGGCGCCACCCGGGCCGCCGCGTTCTTAGAAGCGGATGTCGCTGCCGACGATGCACCACCGCCTCCGCTGTCACCCCCCGCCACCGTGGTCGATGCTGTTTCCGTCGCGGCCGTGGCGGTCGCCGTTGCCGTCACCGTTGCCGTTGCCGCAACGCTGCTCATTGGCACTTTGGGTGTCAGCGTCTTTGTTGTGGCCGTCGGTACGAACGGGTAGGTGATGGTCAGGCCGCCGTCGATGCTGACGCCGTCTGGGCCGATCGTCAGTGTCTCGCCACCGACGGCAGTCGTGAAGACGGTGGCCGTGCCGGCGGCCGGGCCCAGCGTGAAGGAGTGGCCGCTGAGGACGACGACAGAGGGCCCTACCTCGGTGAACGTCGCGCCACCGACGAGCTCGTAGTGCGTCGTGCCGGCGGCCGGCGGCGCCGTCAGCGTCGTGCCATGGACGACGACGATGCCCGCAGACGGCACGACGGTGACGACGTCACCGCCGCCGCCGCCGCCAACAGTGACGGCCGTCGCCGGCGAGCTGGCGTCGAACAAGATGGTCTGCGCGCCGACGACAACATAGTCCTTGGCGATGGCAATAACGCTGCCGCCGGCCACGATGACCTCGCTCACGGGGCCAGTACCACTGGCACCAGCTCCGCCACCGCTGCCGCCGCCGCCGTCGCCGCTGGCAGTGGCGACCACGACGACAGGAAACACGTGCAGCGTCTGGCCGCCGGCGACCACGCCGTCCGGGCCCAGGTACACCGTCTGGCTGCCGCCGCGCACAACGGCCATGCTGGGCTGGGCGGGCAGGGCGAACTCGGTGCCGTCGATGAAGACGTCGGCGCCGCTGACGGTGACGGCGAGCCCGCCAAGAAGGGCGGCCGTGGGCGATGCCGCGTAGACGCCGCCGCCGCCGCCGCCACCGCTGACAACGTTCAGCCTGGACGGTCGGTCGAGCGCTGCGCCCATGCCGGCAATCTGGCTGGGCGAGATGGTAAACACGTTGCCGCCCACCGTGACCGTCTGCGGGCGGCCGGCACCCGCACCGGTGGGGTCGGCAAAGGTGTGGCCGTCGACGACAACAGCGGTCGGCTCAAAGACAATGGGAACGGGGGCGGGGACGGCGATGGCCTGCGGCGCAGCATTGTCGCCGGTGCCGTCCCTAGTGACGCCCGGCAAGGCCCCGTTGTTCACGTTGTCGCTGCCGCTGCTGCGCGTGGGCATGGGGTAGTAGGGAGTGGAGATGGGTGCCGGTGGGCCTTGGACGGAGACGTGGCCAACGTACGTCGACACGAGGCCGCCGCCGTTGCCACCCATGGTCAGGCCGTAGTCCGGGGTCGTCTGCGGCGGCAGCACGACAGTGGGGCCCTTGGCGGTGACAAGCACGGTCGTGTCCAGCAGGCCGTTGGAGCGCTCGATGCTGGCCAGCTGGGCGACGGTCACGAGCTGTGCGTAGCACGTCGTCTCGGTGGGCACGGCCCCCAGGCCCCAGCAGTGCACAACAGACGCGGTCATGCGGTTGCCGACCGTGAGGCACATGTTGAGCGTGCCGTTGATCATGGTGGAACCCAGGGGCAGCTGTGTAAACGGCCCGGTCGGCGTCGGCGCCGGCGCCGGCGTGATCAGGCTCTCGGGCGGCAGCGTGGCCGGCAGCGGCGTGAAGCGCGCCGGGTCGCCCGAGAAGGTGACGGTCGACGTGAAGATGGTCGAGTAGGACGTGTGCCGCGTTGGTCGGCTGGTGGTCTCGCACTTGATGATCGTGGACGGCGTGGTCGTTACCCACGATGCGTTGATAGTGATAAACGTCTGCCAGGCATTGCCGCTGGTGCCGACCTCGGCGCCGCCTGTGCCATTGATGGCGCCAGAGCCGGGCGGCACGTAGCCCGGCGGTGTGATGGTCCAGATGGAGTTGGTCTCGCCCGGCTCCGGATTGGACATGGGCGTTCCGATCCTGGTGCCGGTGCTGCTGCTGCTGCTGTTGGGCCAGGGAGCGCCGCCCGTGGCCGGCGGTGGTGGCGGCAGGTTGCCGGTCGGACCAGGCTGATGGGCGCCCGTGCTGTTGACTGGTGATTCCGGTATCGGTGGCTGCGTCGATGTCGGCGTCAAAGACAGCATCGACGACGAGGGCGTAGGCACCGGCGAGCTGAGGTCCCAGTCAGACGCCGGTGTGGTCGTGCTGCCTCCTCCGCCTTCTCTTCCTTCCTTGGCCGAGATGGACTCGCCAGCCGCTGTTGTTGATCTTTCATCCGGTGCGTCGGTGTAGCTCCACGGCTTACGGGTTCTCCGTGGTGGGAGATCGTCGTCGCTGGACGGCGTCTGCCCTAGGCCTGCCGGTGTAAAGGGGTGGTCGTGCTGCTGGCCCCTATTCATGGGGGAGTTGGCGACGGCGCCGTCATCCTGGGGGTCGGTGGCACCGTCGTAGCCGTCCGGACCACCGGCTGCCTCGTCCCCGTCGTCTGCGTTGGCAACTTGAAGCGGACCGTCCTCCTGACCCTGGGCGGCACCCCCATCTTCTTCATTGGCTCCCTCTTCTGCTGGAGTCACGCCGGCGACTATTGTCTTGTGGACCTCTTTTCCCCTCTCGGTGCCGTTTGCGCCGTATGGAGCCGGTATGCTAGACGACGCCGGCGGTGCTGCACCGCCAGTGCCGTTTTGATATGGATGCTCCAGAGGGGTGGCGCCGGACGGCCGTATGTTGACGGGTGCTGTGTCGTGTGGCGGTGCTGCCGTTGTAAAGACAAGGTCCTCTACGAAAGAGGCTCTGTTTTCGTCGACAGCAGCGCTTGTGTGGCTGAGAGATGAGAACAATGAAGCAAGCAATGACGGCGGTGGTGGAAGTGGTGTTGCAGGGCCGGGTGTCTGTGGTGATGGCTCGGTAAGTCTTCGACTCTGCCGCCTCTCGTGCCGTTGGAGTTGAGATGCTGGCAGTGTGTTAGAATGACTGATGAGGGCAAAAACAAGGATGGAAAAAGAATAGAGGACGCACGTTGACTCCTCCGAGACCCGACGAGACTGCATTGTGCGAGTGCTGCCAGCAGCAGCAGCAAGCGTCGACAGGCGACCATGGTCGGGCACTGTGCTCAGATTCTGGGATCAGACGCAGGGAATGGCTGCTGGTGGTCGGCGTGTGCTGGGATCTCGAGTTTGTGGGCAAACCCTGCTCCCCAGACGTCATTCCATCCCCGGAAGCATATACGAGTACTTGTTCTTTGCCGCGGAGGGGGATGGAAGGCTGCTGAAGTGAGAGAGAGAGAGAGAGAGAGAGAGAGAGAGAGAGAGAGAGAGAGGGATAAGAAGGAACAGTATTTCGATGTCTCGACGAGCAGCAATGACGGGACTCGAGATGGAGAGAACGAGAGAGGAGGAAGCGGAAGACGAGAGACTGCAAAAGAGCCAAAGAGCCAAAGAGCCAAAAGAGAGAAGCAAGAGGGAGGAGAGAGACTGTGACTGAGACTGACGCCAAGCGACAGAGATCTCATTCGCATGCAGTCTCCGGGAATCCTGTTATTCCCCCTCAGTGGCGAGGCGGTAGGAAAGCTGGCAAGGGGATTTATCCAGGGGAAGGGGGAGGGGAGGGCTTGAGTGATCTGGAAGCGAAGGGTATGATGTACTGATATTAGTAGGAGAGGAGGAGCCGTGTTGACGACAGGGGAGGTGCCCAGCTAGTTAATATGGAGTGCTATTGGTTTCCGGGTGTCGGGATGGACGAGGAAAGAGGTGTTTGTTTTCTTCCTGTGTGTCTTTCGTGATGACAGGACGGACGTGAGACCGGCAGTCTTCTCTCTCGATGCTTCCCAGGCGAGGCAGACTAGTTTGGGCCTTGTGTTCTCTGTTAGCTGACGGATGCAGAAACTTCGAGCGTACGAGGACAAGGAGTGGCAGAAGACGAGAAGAGAGGCTCCGAGTACCGCCGCCCAGGACGCAGCGGGTGTCTGGGCAGCCTCCTTTTGCCCCCAAGCTGACGGAGCATTGAAATAAATGAATGAGAGACAGAAGGCTGAAGCTGGGTATTTCCAACTGCATGGTCTGCCGTGTGTGTCGATGTGTTTGACAGAGAGACCAAGAAAAGGCCCAAGGAGAGGCCCCAGTTCCAGGCTGGACTGAGCAGGCAGGGGCCGGAGGGGGGGGCAAGGATGCATCTGGGCGATTCGTGGGCACTTTGATGCGTATGGCAGTGTACATGGCAGTCATATCGCTGTCTATATCATGCCAGACTGTATGGATAAACTCGGCTGGTAGACCGAGAGGCCGCGCCGGGGAGGAGGACAGGAGACATCGGACGACGAGGGGGGGTGGCTGGGATGCAGGATGTGCATGTCGGAGAGAAGAACAAGAGGACGCTGCCAAAGACAAACCGTCTGCATGTGTCGGGCGAGTCTGATGCTGGCAACTGGTTGCAGCTGGGGACGTGTAGAGACAGCTGGCAGAGCGAAGGGCAATATCACGACTACATCCGTCTGCGGGCCCTTTTTTTCTTTTCTTTTCTATTTCTTTCTCTACAGTTGCCCCTTCCACCTCCTCCACCTTCTTTGATTTGCCTCTACCGTGATTGTTCTCATAGACTCGTAGACCCAACATCTTGCCTCCTCCCTCGTCCCCCCCCCCCTTTCAAGCACACGCACCACAACCCTGCCCCCCCCCCCCCCCTGGAAGTCCCTCCCAAACCCGGCTGCAATCCGTTTTGTCGGCTCTGGATCTTGTCATCGGGATGTCATCGGGAGTGTTGCCTTCTCCCTCCCGATCCTTGACCTTCCTGTTTGGGTGTCACGTCTGGAGACGCCTGGCCGTCCCGGTCATGCCCTACCCCCTTTCCCTCCCCCCCTCTCCTCTCTCTGTCTCTTTGTTCTCCCACAGCTTCTTTCTCCCTCTGACCGTTATCTTGGCTGCGTGGTCGGCAGAGTCCCAGGCTTTCTCCCTCGTCTTGCGACTTCGTGCCTCACTTACTCCTGCTATGCCATTTATCCAGATAGTGACCGATGGCACCCAAATTACCCATACTACCTACTCAGGCGGCATATGCCAAGACGCACTCCCGGGACTTTCTCCCTCTCCTTTCTCTCTCTACTGTGTGCTTCACTCCGGCTTCCAGCTTTCTCCGTTTACTTCCTTCAGCGCCCCTCTCCTCTGAAACTGTCGGCGAGGAGACCTCGACCTCGACCTCGACCTTGAACGTTACCCCCTCTTTGGCTCTCCTCGTGCCATGCCTTCAGGAAAGAGAACAAAGAATGAAAAAGAGCCAAGCCCCACGTACTCGACATGATTGTAAGAGAAGCAGGAGACAGGGGAGTGTGTGATGCAATAAGATATGCAACCACCCCCCCTTCCCTCTCCCTCGTAAGCCTCTGTCACCCGACCGAGAAGAGACCAACCCCTTCTGCTAAATTAAAGAACTCGGACAAGCCTGGAAAGAGAGGAAGCACGGCGGTGGAAGACAAGTGAAGCTGGGGCAAAGGGACGACTGCAGTCCTGGGGGGGTTGTCTCGCTCTGCTGAGTTCTGTCATCTCAAGACGCTCTGCCGTGAGCCGTCATCCTCTTCGCTGCACAGTCCTGTGGCTTCCGCAAACGAAACGATGGGTAGTAGGCCAACACAGGACGAGATCTGACACGCCCCCCCCTTCTCAACCACTCCAAGGACTTTAAAGACGGTCCACTACCCCCACGAAGACCATCACGAACTGGAAACAGAAACAACCGCCATGGCGGTCGCACTCCTGCTGCCGAGGATGTCTGTGGGCTCGCTGGTGTTCTGTGTTCTCCGGCTGCAGCTCCTTACCCGGCCTTCGTCCATCTTCGTAGCGGCAGCAGCAGCTGCTGCAGCAGCAGGCACCGAGTCTTCCTCTGCAATAGGACTGAAGCCAAGCCTCGGATGGTAGGCAGACGCACCATCACCCGTTCTCTGTTGTTGTTTGCTGGGTCAAAGGGTCCACGAAAGCACCAGGGGGGCTGACATCTTCTCCCCAACAGGAACGGCATCGACGGCACCTGGTCGACCTTTGACGTCGCGATCGGCGGCGGCTCTGCGCCGACGCAGAACGTCTCTCTGCTTGTCAGCACGGCGCTGTCCGAGATCTGGCTCGTTGAAGCCACCGGCTGCTCCCTGTCCCCCCTGTGTGCCGACGCCCGCGGCGGCCTGTTCGACGTCCACGCCGCCGCCGCCGCCCCAAACAGCTCTTGGCAGCCGCTGGGCGCGTGGTCCACGGGCCTCCGCGAGCAGGGCCTGGCGCCGTCCAATGGCGACTACGGCCTGGACACAGTAACGTTTGGCAGTCTGCGGTCAAGCGCGGCGTCGTCGTCGTCAGCGTCACCGTCGATGACCCTCTCCGTCGACAACACACTCATCGCCGGCATCAATGACACTGACTACTACCTGGGCTACATCGGCATCGGCGCCGTCGTCAGCAACATCAGCAGCCGTCAGATCAGTCCCCTCCTGTCGCAGCTGGCCGAGCCGCTCGCCGCCATCCCGAGCCACAGCTACGGCTACACCGCCGGCGCCGCCTACATGAACAACACGCCGGCATCGCTCACCCTTGGCGGCTACGACCTCAACCGCGTCCACATCGACAGCACCAACCACTCTGCGCCGCCAGACACAGACCCCGGCCGTGCCTCCGGCGGCCACCAACCCGGATTCACCATCAACCCGGCAACGCGAGAGCCCGCGCTGCTGCTGCGAGGCATCGTGGCCAACGCCACGGGCGCGTCGACACTGCGGCAGACGAACACCACCGCCCCGTCCACCGTTGTGGTGGGCACAACAATCCTGACAAACTGGACAGCCGGCACGACGTCGGAATCGTCGTCGTCGCCGCCGCTCGCCGTCATCGACACCACAACGCCTTTCCTTTGGATGCCCCAGGACGTCTGCGACCGCTTCGCCGCCGCCCTGGGCCTCGTCTGGAACAGCTCCCTCGGCCTTCACTTGTTCGCCGCTCCGCAGCAGTACAGCGCCTACCGTGCCGGCCAAGGCCCCTCCCTGACCTTCAGCCTGTCCAGCATCGACAACACTGATGCCGACGGCGGTCCGCTAGCCGGCCCGGGCGTGGTCAACCTCACCGTCTCGTCCGCCGCGTTTGCTCTCACCGCCAAGTACCCCTTCCTACCCAGCATGCGGTACGGCGACCCGCCCCTGCCCTACTTTCCGCTCAAGTGCCTATCGGGCGCGCTGTCTGCGACCAGCCGCATCGTCATTGGACGCGCCTTCATGCAGGAGGTCTACATCATCATGAACTACGACGCCAACCGCTTCAGCCTGCACCCAGCAAAATTCCCCAAAGGCAGCGGTGGTTCCGGCGACGGTGATGCAGGCGCCGGCGCGGCCCCAGCCGTCCATCTCGTGGACATTCCTCGCGCGCCCGGCAGTTCGTTCCCTCTGCCAGGGCCCAACAACAACAGCAACAAAAATGGCACAGACACTGGCAGAGCGCGAAGCCTCTCGGCTGCCGCAACCGCCGGTGTCGTTGTTGCAGCTGTTGTTGCCGCCAGTCTGACCGCCCTCGTGCTCTGGATTTATCGCCGTCGTCGGTACCAAGAGAGGCGGAAGCAGACAGCAGCGGTAGCAGCAGCCGCGGCCGCCACCGCAGAAGCCTCCAGGTCGTCGGGCGCCGGCAAGGACGGCTCCGAGTCCACCACCGACTCTGAGCCACCGTCGCCGAATGGCAGCGGCGGCGATGGCGGCGGCACAAGTGGCAGAAGCAACGGCGGCAGTCCAATGGCGCGCATTTTCTCTTTTCTTGTCCGCCGTCACTGGTCGTCCAAGCGGCCCTCGCCGACAGCAGACGGAGGTGGCGGCACCGACCTGGAAAAGACAGGCGGCGCGGGCGTGGTCGCTGCTGTTGTCGAGGTCGCCGGCAGCTTCAGGCAGCCGGTCGAGGTGGGCGCCGATGCCCAGCACGCGCGCTACGAGCTGCCCGTGCCGCTGCCGCCCGTGGAGCTCGACGCCGCAGGAGGCGCAGTGCGCGCGCGCCGGCGCGGCGGCGCCCTCAAGATCGACGACGCCCTGATCGGCGGCGGCGTCGTCGACGACCTCGACGACGGCCACGGCTACTGCGACTACGACGACGCCACGGCCGTGCTGGGCTCCGACGGCGTGCAGCGCCTGACCGCCTACGACGTCGCGCGCCGCCGCATGCAGCGCCAGCTGCGCGGCCCCGTCCCAACGTACTCGCCGCCGGCGGACCCGGCCATTCGTGAGCAGGTGGCGGCGGCTGAGCGCAGGAGGGCTGCCGGTGCGGCGGGCAACACAGAGCGGCACACGGCCTCGGCACCCACACTGCCAGTGTCTGCGGCCTCCACCGTCTCCGCGGCCTCTGCCGTGTCGCAGACAGCAACCGCCACGACGCCCACCAGCAACAGCTCCCTCGCCATGTTGCCGTCACCCATGACGCCCAGCAGCGGCGACTGGCCCGGCGGCGTCAGCAGCAGAAGCAGCAGAAGCAGCCACAGCAGCAACAGCAACGGCAACAGTGGCGGGGGCGGGAACAGAACGTGCGAGCCCGTGTCGCCCATGACGGTGGCGGCACCGTTCCCGTCGTTCCTCTTCCGGGGCCGCAGTCGTTGCAGCACCAGCAGCAGCGACAGCATGGCCGGTACCGCCTTGCCACCTGCGCAAGCCTCGCCGCCAACATCGCTGCTGCTGCCGCCACCACGGCGCATGACAATCGACCCCGAGCGGGTTGTGTGCTTGGGCCCGCTGCCGGAGGACGTTCAGGTGCCCGCGCCGTCGCCGTCCTCCATCCGGCTTACAGCAACCCCAGCAGCGCCGGCAGCGCCGGCAACACCGAAAGGGCCGCAGCTGCGGGCGGCGCACTCCGCCCCCCCAGTCACCCTGCCCCCGTCCTCCTCGGCCTCGTCCTCGCCGTCGTCGTCGTCGTCGCCACTGGTGTCGTCGGATGCAGACAGCACCCTCGGGACCAACTACACGTTGGAGGAAGAGGCGCGCCTGCTGGCCATTAAGAACCTAGAGGCAGCGACGGGACACAGCGTCGCCACATCCGTTGTACCTGCCCCTAACCCTGTTCCTATCCCTACCCATGTACCTCTGCCTCTATCTCCGCCGGCCCCGGCTACCCCATCCCTCCCGCCAGCCGAGCGCATCAACGCCAGCTTCGGCCTGGTGCACGTGCCCCAGCTGGCGGCCCGGCGGTACAGCTGGGAGGGCCACGAGGCTGAGGAGGACAGCTACGGGAGGTAGTTGAGAGAGACAGGTGGTCGTCGCTCTTGCACCCTCGAGGCGCGGTGCACTTCACGCCGAGGAAGGCATGTTGCAGCCGTAGCTGTTTGAAGGTTTGTTCGGACAGTTTCCTGGCATGGGAGAGAGTATTTTGTTCTTTTCAGGCGTGGGGTGCTGCAGGTTTTGCAGGTTCTGGTCGCGTACTTGTTTTGTTCAGCGGGGTCCACGTCCCCCCTTTCTTTGCCTGCCTGTGGTCCTCCTTGCGTGGCGTCTTCAGGACGAGGGGGGGGGTTGGCGGCGAGTTTTTGCAACATCTCTGTTCTTCTCTTCTTCTCCTCCTCCTTTTTTGGTGTATTTGCTTTTCTTGCTTTCCCACTGCTCTTTTTGCCAGACAGAAGCCATGAACGAGCCATGAAAGCTCGTCAAGATTGCCAGACACCTGTTAAACAGAAGGGTGAACAAAGTCTCAAATAGAAAGAGTGCAAAGTGTATTAAATATGGGCAGAGGAGGAAGATAGTGTGACGAGGCAACGAGGCTTACGCCGCCGTTGCTAATAGAAAGTGGGAAGTGTAGAAGCAGAATATACAGCAAATGACAAGTAAAGATAAAATGACAAGACAAAAAATCAAAAAAAAAATCAAAAAAATCAACAACGCAGCCGCAAATCAAGCGAGCGGCCCCCTCCTCTTCAGGGCTGTCCGTCGGGGAACCGGGAGGAAACTCTGGGATCTCTGGCGGGTAGCCAGCACGGGACAAACACTCCCTCACCCCTTTCGGTTTACTTCCCCTTGCCCTTGCCCTTCCCCTTGCCCGCGTACTTGACTTCCAGCGCCGGGAACTCATCCTCGTGCAGCAGCGCCGCCAGCGCTGCGTCGTTGTCGTACTGCTCCTGCTCGGCGAGGGCCGCAGCCTCTGCATAAGGGTGGTGGCCGTACAGGTCGCCATAGCGGTGGTCGTCGGCGCCCACCGCGTGATCCGACTGGTGGCGCCGCTGCTCCTCTTCCTGCAGGCTCAGCTGCAGAGCCAGCTGAAAATCGTCCTCCTCGTTGTCGCCGACGACATGGTGCTCTAGCAGCGGCACGTTTTTGGTAGACGACGAAGACGGTCCGGCGGCAGCGGCAGCAGAAGCGACACCTTTAGGCGGAGACAACGGTGTAAATGGCGAGGGGGGCGACGAAGGCGGAGACGCTTTCCCTTTCCCTTTGCCTTTGCTTTGGCCCTTGCCCTTGCCACGGTTATACAAAGGGCTCGTGCCGGTGCCCTCCCCTTCTCCAGGCGCCGTCTGCGGTCGGGCCTGCTCGCTCGCCGGCTCCTCGTTGACGCCCTCCATGAGCGACAAGCGGATGGCGCGTTGCATCTGCAGCTCAAAGTCGTCCTCCTCGGCCGCTGGCGGGGTGGCGGGATGGGGACGGTGAGAAGCAGGAGCATGGCGGCTGTCGCCTGGCGGATTCCCTCCAGACATGCTCGGTTCCGGTGTGACCGTGTCGGCAGCCGAGGCACAGCTCACGACGCTGGCAGCTTCTTCGGAGTGCGATGACAAGAAGGAGAAGGCCGCCGCATCAGCGGTGGACGAGAACGATGACGACGACGCCGACACCGACGAGTCTCCGCCACCAGACGACGAGGAGCGGCGCTGCTCGTCCAGGAAAAAGGCCTCCTGGGACATGATCTCGGCGTAGCGCACGGCCTCTTCGTCGGTAAGCCCCGCAAGCCCGACACCAAAGCGCCGCTGCAAGCGGGCGCGGTGGCGCTCATCGCGCTCCTGCTCGCGGCGGAGCTCGGCCGTCTCGGCGGCAATGTAGTCGGTGACCTTTTCGCCCATGAGGCGGCGGTTGACCAGTTGCCCGTCGGCATTGGTGTGGCGGAGCCGGCGGCCCTTCTTGCGGCTCGCGCCGTGGATGGCCGAGCTGTAGGACCAGAAGCGCAGGAGCGTTCCGACAGCCAAGACGCCGCGCAAGACGGTCGGCTCGGGGTCCAGGTAGATGGCGCCCACGGCTGCGAACATGCCGGGCGTCAGCTGCGCACGCAGATGCGTCAGGTGGCGCGGGATGCGGCCCGCCGACGACGCATTGAGCGTGCGAATGGGGCCGGAGGTGGACGCGAGCGGGTCCCACGCTTGCACCAGTCCGTCGCTGCCGCCGTGGACGAGATACAGCGCCGACACGGCTAGGCTGGCCACCTCGGGTGAGGCTGTCCGGATGATACGCAGCGGCCACACAGCGGCGCCCTCGGCGGCGGCGTCGCGCATGTTCCACACCACGACACTCCCAGTCTTGGTGCCCACGGCCAGCCAGCGCGCGCGCCGGCCCGGGATCTCGCTGCCCGTCGACGCATGGTCGGCTTGAAGCAGCGGGTCTTCAAACAGCGCCACCTGGGAGTAGAGACTGAGGTCGATGGCGCTGCAGGTGATCTCGGTGCTTGGCGCGGCCTTGGGGCTGCTGCTCTGAGCACCGCCGCTGCCTTTGAGGGAGAGGCTCGTCGTCTGCCAGCCAGCCGTCGTAGCAGCCGTAGCAGTGGCGATGGTGTTGCTGTTGTTGCTGCCGAGCCGCGGAGTTCTGTCGCCAGCTCCGCGGGACATCGAGGTTGGAGTGGCTGGCAAAGGCATATTCTGGCCGGGGCCATTGCTGAAGATGGAGAGCATCGGTGCCGGCTCCGGCGAGCCCGTCCCCACCGCAGGAAATAGTGAGCGGGAGGCTGACGTCGGTGTCAGCGGCTCGAATCCAAACATAGCAGGCGTACCGGGCGTACCAGGTGTCGCACTCTGGGAAGCTGCCACAGGGGTCGCGTTCGCAGCATGCGTGACAAGCCTCGTGTAGCGTGTGACCTTGGCGGGCAGCGGCTTGCGCTGCCCCCCTTGGTGGACCTCGCCACAGCTGATGACGACAATGTTCTCAGCCGTGCCGCTGACGCCGCCCGCACTGCTGCTGCCGCCGGCAAAGTCCACCTCGAGTTTCAGGCACATGTCCCAGCTGTCGTAGACAGCGCGGAAATGCGAGGGGTGGAGCGCGAAGTACTTTTCAATCTCTCGCGCCTCGATCACCCGCTGCTCCAGATCGAGGCCCACCGAGTCGGGGGAGAGTCGGGGCGACGGCGACGCTGCAGTCCTCAGCGACTCGACCTTGTCGTCGAACCAGTCTTCCGTGACAGTGCGGCGGGATGCCTCGACCAGCTCCCAGCCCACAGAGCGGCCTGCCTGCCAGGCAAGATTCTCACGCGCATGGCCGGCCGCCAGGCCGGGGGCCTGCGAGCTTGGCGTGGCGGCAGTTGACGGCCCGGTGGGGGGCACATCTTGGAGGCAGTAGACCTCGCCCAGGGCGTTGAGCGCGACGGCCCAGACGCGGCGTCCGGCACGGCGCTTCTCGGTGTAGCTGTCGTCGACCTTGATGGCAATGATGGGCACACCGGGCGACAGCACCCAGCGCGCCGTCACGTGGGTGAAGGGGTAGCGCGACGCAGAGTTGGCCTTGTCCAGGCAGTAGGCCGAGACGACGCCCAGAGACGATCCGACGAGGAAGCCGATCATCGACTTTGTGACCGTGGGCACGGCCGGGGTCTTGGCAACCCAAACGGCGCACACGGCCTCGGCCTCTTCGGGAACGATGGGCATGTCGGGTTCGGGCACCAGGAAGCGGTTCCTCGGCACAGTCTCCAGGCAGGCCAGATTGCGGTCGCCGATGGCGCGGGTCAGCGGACGGCCGCCGGGAAAGCCTTCGCCGACAATGGCGCCATAGACATGGCTGACGTCCATGACGTTGGGCATGGCAGCGCGCCCCGGCCCCATGCCGTAGGGCGTCAGGGTGCGGTCGACGTCGTGGAGCTGGGGCGCGAGGTAGCCCTCGTGGTAGCCCCAGCCCTCGAGCTTGCCGAGCGAGGGGTTGCTGGACGTGACGACGCCATAGCCGGACGAGCCGTGGACGACGCGCGGTGTCTTCTTGCCGGTGCCGACAAACACGGCGTGCAGGTGGTCAATGGCGCCGAGTAGCTGCGAGTTGTACGTGATGACGGCGGTGGCCTTCTTGCCGTTGGTCACGGCCTTGCTGCCGGGGCCGTCGCCCTTGACGCCGACGGAGGCGCCGGGCTTGCCGGACATGAGGCTGCGCAGCAGGCGGGTGCGCAGGAGATACTCGCTGCGCCAGGAGGCGAGGGGCGTCAGGCGCGCGAAGAGGCGGGCCTCGGAGCGCGCGAGGTCGTCGTCGGTGTCGAGAACGGAGCCGCTCAGCGCGGCAGCCTCGTGGCCGTCGAAGAAGCGCAAGAAGGCCATGCGCCACGCGTGCGGCGTGGTGATGAGCGAGTAGAAGCGCTTGGAGACGAGGGCGACGGAGGCGTGGGCGCCGGGCCGTAGGTAGGAGAAGACGTGCGTCAGGACCTCTGCAGGTTGTCAGCGGGGGGTTCAAATGAGAGAAACAACCAATATATATATATATATATATATATATAATCGAAAATGAAAATGAAAATGAAAATGAAAACGTGAAAAGTGGCTGCCAGCGTACCATTTGGAAAGTCATTGATGCTGGTCCCAGCGACGGCGGCCGAGCCAGAGGGCCGCTTGACGACCTGGAAGACGACCTTCTCGCGGCGCAATGCAGCGGGCGTCAGGGCGCGCTCGTACTCGGCGATCCGGCGGCCAGCAACGGGGGCGGCGGGCGACGGCGAAGCAGGCGATGAGCCGCTGGTGGGGTGGGCAGGAGGCGGACGGCCGGGCATGCCGCTCAGGCGGCGGAGCTTCTCGTCGAGCGACTGGACGTCGACGGCCACGGCGGAGCGAGCCCCGAGAAGTCCAGCGCGGCCACCAATGTCGTGGCTGCTGCGGCTGCTGCCGGCGCTGCCGGTGCGGAGGGAGAGCGCCGGACGGTCATCGACGGCGCTATCGCGAGCGGCGACGGCCGAGTGAGGGCGATGCTCGAGGCCATGTTGGGCAACGGAGGGCGGAGAGGAAGGCGGCTGGGTTTGCAGGGTGTCGTGTTCTGAAGCTTTGGCAAGCCCGAGGTGCATAAAAACGTTGGGGGACACGGGAGGGGGTAGAGAGCCAGGGGGGTGCGTCGTCGTCGCGAACGGAAGAGACGCGTCGACGAGAGATGGGAGGGGATAGAGAAGAGGAGAAGCAGAAGCGGACGAGGAGGAGGAGAGTTGGCCCGCAACAGAAAGCAGAGCTTTCGATCAAGGCGCGTCGAGGGGGGGGGGGAGTAGAAGGGGAACGGAGGCGAAGGGGCGCGCTCTGCGGAGTCGCAGTGGTAATGGAAGCGGTGGACGGCGAGGGAAGGGCCGAGAGGTGTGTCTCCGGGATGGTTGTCCGCAATCGGGAAGCTGGCGATGCTGGCTGTGATGCAATGGTGTTCGTGCGGATGGTGGTGATGCGTCGTCGATGGCAGAGGAGGACGAGTGAAAAACGCGTGTTGCGCCTGCCAGGGGCGCTGTTTCCTGTTCTGTCCGGTGTGTCACATCGGCCGGTCCGCTATTTCCCGCGTGGCTTATTCATCTGGGCATACAGGGCAGTGCGCTGTAATTACGTGCTGGAACGCCCCGAGCCTCGCGATAGTGAGAACAGTCACTCTACAGAGGCCTGCCGCCTCTGGCACGCATAATGCTTTGTGCAGAATTTGTTTATTTTCGGAACGAAGGACAACAAAAGAAAAGACAAAGGCTGCCTGAAATGCTGGGACTCATACATGGTAGTGGTACACTGGTTCTACAATCGTGCGTCGTGACGCAGAAACACGCATGCTTGCTGGAAGACAAAGAAAAGATGTGCCGTCATCGTGCGGGCCGTTCAGCCCCGTGGCCTGCCGTGGATGGTCTGCTGCCCTCAGCTCTGCTGTGGCCGCTGGTACTGCGAGATGGGGATGCGCACCGACGTCGCGCGCCCCTGCTGGGAGACGGTCATGTTCGACGGTCGCGGCTCCTGGTAGCCCGGGGGCGGTTGTCGCGGCCGGTGCTGGTGGCCGGACGGCTTCGGCTGGTACGGCTGGTATGGCTGGTACGGCTGGTACGGTTGTGCTTGCGTCTGCACCTGCTGCTGGCCAACGTGGCCGTACGTGCTCGGGGCGCTGCCTCCCCCGCTCCCGTTTGCGGTCAGACTCGGCCGCCGTGCAACTGGGGTCTGTAGCAGACTGCGGCTGGCCGGGCCGTTCAGTGGCGGCCGCGTCGGCGTGGGCCCTAGCGTCACGCCGGGCATCGTGCTGCCGCTGCTAGCTGTCATCGAGGGCCGCCGGGGCGCTGCGGCCGGCGCTGGTGCCTGCTCCATGGCGCGCCCGTTGCCGTTTCGGACAGACATGGGCGGCGTCTGCGGCGGCACGGGCCACTGTAGAAGCGACGGCGACATAATGACACTGCTCGTGATGCTGCTGCCGTCGCCGCCGACGCTGCCGTAGCTGGACCGCTGCAGCGTGGGCGCGATGGAGGCCCGCTTGCTGCTTTCGTTGTTGTAGCTGTTGTGGATGGCCGCCTCAATCTCGGTCATGCCGCTGCTCGTGCTGCTTGCCGACTGGCGCTGACGGCCTGTGGCAGACATGGGCGGCGGTGCAAGGGCGGCGGCTGAGGAGGCGGCGACGGGGGGGTTGACGGCATTTTGACGGGCGGCCACACGGGCTGGCCCGTCTTTGACCGTAGGCACGGCGTCGACGGCTAGCACGGGAGGCGGCTGGAACCGTTGCTGGGGCTGCTTCGGCGGCTGCTGCTCCCTTGTCTGGGAGGCCGTCGGCGGAGGCGTGGGAAGCGATGTCGAGTGTGTGTGTTCGCGGCGCGCCGCCAACGGTGGCGGCGCGGGCTGGAGCCTGGGCACGACGAGACTGTAGGAGTCGCTGTTGTTGCTGCTGCTGTTGCTGTAGTTGTGGGTGCGCGTGATGGCAGGGAACGTGCTGTAGCTGCCGCGGGACGACGGCGGCGTCGAGCCGGCGCGGTCGCGGCCGCGGACAGGCGAGCCTGCGCGCGAGCCAGCCCGAGACGAAGCCGTGGCACCAGGGAAGACGGGAGTTGGTAGGTCGGCGTGGACGGCCGGCTGCTTCTCGGCCAAGGCGCCACCCGCCCGGGATACAGCGGCAGGACGCTGAGCAGCAGCAGCAGGGGCAGAACCACCACCACCAGTCGTCGCCTTTTCTGTCATGGCAGCACCAGCGCCAGCAACACCAACTCCCGCCGCTGCTGCTGCTGGTACGTTGTCGCCAATGGGCGTCAGCAGCGAACCAGCCGAGCCGCGGCTGTGGCTGCGCGAGTTGTCACCGCTGCCCAGGCGATCCCTGGACCGGCCGCCGAACAGCGGCCTCAGGAACCTGGATCGGCGGTACCGGAACAGGAGAAAGGCAATGACCAGCAGAGCAGCAAGACCGACTAGCAAGTTGTCAGCGAAATCAATCAGAGCAGGAGAGCGGACCAAGTTCGAAGAGAGGGTGCGTTCGCGACCAGCCTTTCTAACCGGCGCGAAGAAATCAACTCACCAATAACACCAGCAATGACGCCGGCGTGGCTGCTGCTGCCGGTGGCGCCCTTGCCGTCGGACGAGGTGCTGCCCGACGACGACACGGACCCCGAACTCGGCGTTGCGGCAGCGCCCAGGGCACCCGCTGTTGGGGTAGTGCCGGTGTGGTGCGTGGTGGCCGTCTGTCCGCTGCTGCCACCACCTGCGCCGGCTGCGGATGTGGTTGCTCCTGCTCCTGCTACGGCGCCGCTGGCATCACTGCCACTGCTGCCACTGCTTCCGCTACCTCGCTGGCTGCCGCCCGACGGAGAGACAGCGGTGGTTTCTGCCGGTGCGGGTGCTGTGTCGGCCGCCGCGCCGGTCTTTTCGTCGCCGTTCTCAGCAGCCGCCGTGGTCGTCGGCGTGTTGTCTGCTGCTGCTGCTGCGGCAACGGCTGTCGACCGGGTAGGCGATGCCGCAGGCACGTCCGTGCTTGTTGTGGTGGGTGTCACAGCAGCCGCCGCCGCCGGTGTTGTGCTCGTCGTTTTGGCAGTCGTCGTTGGCGTTGTCTTGGCCGCCGGCTGGGACGATGATGTCGTCGTGGTAGTTTTGTCATTATCATTATTGTTATTGCTGTCATTATTGTTGCCGTTGCGTCCACTTCCGCTGTTCCCACCACTCCCGTTGCTGTTTCCGCTACCCGCACGGCCACCTCGTCTCCCCGCACGCGGCCTCAGTTCAGGCCGTGGCCGTGAATCAGATGCCGGGCGTCTGCAGATGACATCCCAGGAGGTGTGCGCCGCGCCAGTCAGAAGCCGCCAGAGGGCCTCGCCATCGTCCTGGCCGACGGCTGGCCGAATGGCAACCATGGCTGCGGGACGTGCAGGGGCAGAGAAGAGTGATGAGAGAAATCAGAAGAAAAAAAGCGCGCAAGTGGCTGGGGGAGAGGATATGTGTTTCCCAAGAGTGACCGGCAAGCGGTTCACCATGCAAGCCAAGAACCGCGAGAGATGTTTACACGGTTTGGGGGGGAGTTGTGATGTGAACTATGGGAAGACGCGGGAAGAGAAATGGGGAGGGACCTATAGGAAAGGAAAGAGAACGAGTGACTTGGAAATCACAGAGTCGGTGGGACCAAGGCAAACCGGGTTCTGTTGTTTCTAGGTTGGGGTTCCCGGTTCGAAGCTTTGGGTTTCATAGACTGTCGATCCGATGCGCCGTCTGTGTAGTTGTTTGCCGTGCGGGACGGTCGTGAATAGCCAACCTGGCGAGGGCAGCTTGTGTTTCTGGTTCCCGGTCTCTGGTTTCCGATATCGTGTTTGGATTTTGCAGCTCCTTTTTCTGCTCGCGATGTCCGATGTCAACACGGATCGTCACCAGAGTCCCCTTGCGTCTTGACTAGCAGCCAGAGCCAGCCAGCAACCCATTGAGAAGTAGCCAGCAGATCCGAAGAAGGAAAACGGCCGAGACTCTGAGGGAAGAGGAGAAAAAGGGAAGCAAAAGATGAGGAAAAAAGAAAGGAAAAAGAAAAGAAAAAGTAGACGGTGGCCCCAAGACACGCCTGGTGCAGGGAAGGACGTCGAAGTAAGACAATGCAATAACACGGGCAAAAAGCAACGACCACAAGAACAGAAAATAGAAAAAACAAAAGAACAAAGACTGGAGCTCATTACAGGAAGAGAGCCGGGCCCAACACGAGAGAGGATGGGAAGAGGCCCGCTGTTCCCCCTTTCCTCTATCCCTCAGAGAAACAACCGTTTCATGAAAACGGGGGGTGTCGAGCTGTGTCGTAGCCTCGATCCTTTTTTCTTCTTTTTTCTTCGTCCCATTCTTCTAGGATGCTCCCTGCACCAGGTAGCCAAAAAACGCCTGGACCGAAAACGGAGCAATAGCCTTCGCTCGGGCTGGCCACCACAGGCGCCTGGCCTGGCCGTGCGCCGTCCACAAACAGTCTAGCCGGCGTCAGCAGCCTGTGCGCGCTGGGCTGAGGACATTTTGGGACGTGTTTTTGCGTGTCTCTGCATGGTATCTTGCATTTTGCGGAGATGGCGGCGGTGGAGATGAGAGACCATGCACTCGTGCAGTAACAGGCGTAGCGTTTTTCCCTGCAGGCAACGGATCTTTTGTATCTTGCAGACACAATGTGAGACACGATGTTCTGGTCCCGCGGAACTGCCTCCCACAAGACAGTCTGGTCGTCTTTGTCTCTCTTCGCCGTCGATGCGAAGGAGGACCGATCGCCGCTCATCCGCCCCTCGCGTCAGGGACAGACACCAGGCCATGGACAACACGGGGCCTGTTTTTGTTTGTCCCGTCATCCAATGTTCCTGGCAACTCGGCTCCTTCTTGGGCTTATTTTGTTCCAGACGGGGCCCACACGCCTCCCCTTGCAGGAAGCCTAATTTCACAGAGGGCGGGGGCGGCCACTGCGACGACAAGGTGGCACCCAGTACAGCTATCCGTGGCTTGTGACAATCGAACTACTTGCACCTGCACAGTCCAATTCACCCTGGTCGCGGAACGCACGGTTCGCGCTGCAAGGTAGCTGGCGTCCAGCAAGAGGGCAACGGGCTGACAGGCGATGGAACCATGCGTTCGGACGAGCACTGTTCTGTGATAGCCGTTCGCATGTGTTTGTGCAAAGTCGTACTCGGAAGACACGTCGTAGCATTGGACTGTTCAGTTCGTCTGTTTCTTTGCCTCTCGTCGTACGTCGTGCAAGTCCTTGTACAGCCACGGGCCACTTGTCCAGAGAAGAGGTCGACAAGGGGAGGCTTAGCCAGGGGCAGTGATAAGAAATACGAGTACGACACTGGGGGCACGAGGCAAGGGGAAGAAAGGGATCGAGGAGGGCACAGCGGCCAAGGATAGCAGCTGGGCAAGAAAGGAGGTCGAGGTTCGTCTGACCCTGTTTCGTCCCGGCCGGCAGCAGCATCGGGCACGGGGGATGTTTGCATGGAGCAGCGGCGGCGTCGAGTCAACGAGAGCAGCTGCGGTATGCAGCCGCATTCCCGACCAGATGCTCACCTCCCCGGCCACACGACATCAACGGGAGTCCTCGGGAGTCCTCGAAGCAGTTTGATAGTCCGTGTCGATGCCCACGATCGGCGCCGAGTTACGTCGCTTCCTGGGCGACAGTCGCACGCAAAAGCAACAGATTTGAACAAAGGGAGAACAGTTGCGCCTTCATGCTCGTACTCATGCTCGTACGAATGAAAGGGAATGGGCCTGTGTCGAATGGTATCGACATCGTAGGGTTTTCTTTCTTTGCAGCAGCATTCCGGGAAGATGACTAATCGTTTGCGAGTGGGGCCAGGCCATGTGCCTTCCTGCTAGCCTCGCGGAGAATTTAGTTGTCAACTTTCTCCGCGAATCATTGCCAGCCTTCAATACCAGGAAGGCGCCAACAACCGCTGGAACGACAGCAAGAACCACTGGAGCCAACCCCACCCAACCCCAACTTTGTGAACATCACCACATGCGGAGAACCACCCGCCCAAAGGCAAATCCACGAGTCACAGGCGTCCGGTTAAACCGGGATTCCTACGGCGAGGAACAAGAACAGCACCAGGAAAGGAAAAAAGGAGGCACCCCCGAAAACATTCCCAAGATGGAGGGGACATGACGGGCGGCCACAGAGGGGCAGCTGTTTCATAAACTCATAAAACGACACGCCCGGCAGCCATCGCCTCGATCGCCTCGATCGCCTTGATCGCCTCGATCCCACATTCCCCAAATCTCCAGCCCTCTCCTCGTCGTGTCGCTGCCCCCCTCACCCCCAACCATGCCTCCAGTCCGGAATCCCATCCTCCCCGGCTTCCATGCCGACCCGTCCGCGCTTCGGGTCGGCGACGACTACTACATCGCCACGTCCACGTTCGAGTGGTACCCCGGCGTCCAGATCTTCCACTCGACCGACCTCGCCAACTGGACGCTTGTGTGCCGCCCGCTCAACCGCGCCTCCCAGCTCGACATGCGCGGCAACCCGGACAGCTGCGGCGTGTGGGCGCCGTGCCTGACCCACGACGGATCTCTGTTCTGGCTCGTGTACTCGGACGTCAAACGCAAGGACGGCAGCTTCAAGGACTCGCTCAACTACATTGTGCACGCGCCCGCCATCACGGGGCCCTGGTCCGACCCCGTGTTTGCCAATGCCTCCGGCTTCGACCCGTCGCTCTTCCACGACCCGGACGACGGCCGCAAGTGGTACGTCAACATGATGTGGGACCACCGCAAGCGCACCACCAGCGGCACAGCCTTTTCCGGCATCGTGCTGCAAGAGTTCGACGCCGCCCAGGGGCGCCTGGTCGGCCCGCGCAAGACCATCTACCGCGGCACCGACCTGGGGCTGGTCGAGGGCCCGCACCTGTACAAGCGCAACGGCGTCTACTACCTGCTTGTCGCCGAAGGCGGCACCGGCTTCGACCACGCCGTCGCCATGGCCCGTTCCACCAGCGGCAACGTATGGGGTCCCTACGAAACACACCCGCACCAGCACATCCTGACCTCCAAGGACCACCCGCTGGCGGCGCTGCAGCGTGCCGGCCACGGCGACATTGTGGACGTCGACCAGCCCGACGGCACGACGCGGCCCTACATCGTGCACCTGTGCGCGCGACCCATCACGCAGAAGCGCCGCTGCGTGCTCGGCCGCGAGACGGCCATCCAGCCCGCGCGCTGGGGCGATGACGGCTGGCTGTACGTCGACAACGGGCCCGTGCCGTCGCAGGTTGTCGACCTGCCGGGCCACCGCGACGATAGCGTGGCCACGTCCGACTACTGGAAGGAGCAGCGCTACACGTTTGGCGGCGACGGTGCTGGTGCAGGTGCCGATGCCGACGCCGCCTACAGCGCCGTGACCGGCCCGGCCAAGCTACTGCACCCGGACTTCCAGTGGCTGCGCTCGCCGGACCCGGACCGCCTGTTCCGCATCGACACGGAGCGGCGCCAGCTGGTGCTGTTCGGTCGCGAGTCCATCGGCTCGTGGTTCGAGCAGGCCCTCGTCGCGCGCCGCCAGCTGCACTTTTCCTTTGACGCCGAGACCACCCTGGACGGCAGCTACCAGCCCGAAGACGAGCGCCAGTTCGCCGGCCTCACCGTCTACTACAGCCGCTACAACTTCTTCTACCTGACCGTCACCGCCGACGAGCGCCGCACCACCCCCGGCGAGCGCGAGCTGCTGATCCTGTCGTCCGAGGCGTCGTGGCCCACCGGCGCGCTCGAGACGCCCTTTGTGCCGCCCGTGCGGCTGCCGCCGCGTGGCGCCGTGCGCCTAGCCGTGACCGTGCGCGGATCCCGGGAGCTGCAGTTCTGGTACGCCACCGAGGAGGAGCCCGAGCTGAAAAAGGTCGGCCCTGTCTACGACGCGTCGATTGTGTCGGACGAGTGCGGCGGGCACCACGTGCACGGCAGCTTCACAGGGGCGTTCGTGGGCGTCGCTGCGTCGGACATCAACGGCACAGCCATGCCGGCGCGGTTCGACAACTTTATCTACCGGCCGGCGCACGACCCGAGAGACCGGTACGAGGTCTAGGGGTAGCAAACGCGGCAGGAGTGGGGAGGCAGTCCGTTGTGGGCTGAGCGGAAACGGGAATAGAAGGAAGCACATCATTTTTT
This sequence comes from Ophiostoma pallidulum, assembly GCA_019925425.1. Classification (NCBI taxonomy): domain Eukaryota; kingdom Fungi; phylum Ascomycota; class Sordariomycetes; order Ophiostomatales; family Ophiostomataceae; genus Ophiostoma; species Ophiostoma pallidulum. The sequence goes on along the minus strand of JADHKO010000192.1, from coordinate 23,583 downwards.
TAGCATTTAAATTATAAAATTTGATTTTCCGGGTTTTATTTCTTTTTAGATTTGTGCCGACCGCGGCCTCTACACATGTGTGCCTCCACCATCTACAAGGAGAGTCAGTAAGGAGCCGACTGCTTCTAGAAAGAGAGAGAGGAGGGGGGGGGGGGGGGAATAACACACCAATCAAGACGACCGTGCCGTTGGCATAGTCGGCGCGCACCGTGTACAGGTACGCCTCGGCAATGTGTTCGGGCGTCGCCACAAAGCCCACACTCAGCTTGTCGGCCGCGTCGTGGAAGATCGTGTCCTGCTCCTCCTTGCTCTTGCCCAGCTTGTCCCACAGCTCTGTCTGCACCAGCCCGGGCACCACCGTGTTGACCCGGATGTGCTTGTTGTTGGCGTGCTTGCTGCCGCCTTGCCCCCCCGCCAGCTCGACGGCCAGCCCCTGCGTCAGGTTGATGACGCCCGCGTTGAGCGCGCCGCCCAGCACGGCGCCCGGGGTCGCTGTGTACGCCGCGGCGCCGGATGTCAGCGTCAGCGAGCCGCCCGGCCGCACAATGTCGTGCTTGACCAGCGCCTTGCCCACGACGATGCTGCCCCAGAACTTGACGCCAAACAGGTGCTTCGCGTCGTCGAGGTCCGCGTCCGCCAGCGGGCCCCGGATGATCTTGTCGACGGCCGAGAAGACGACGTGGTCGACGGGCGCGAGCTGGCGCAGCGCCGCCGTGAAGGCCTCCTCGTTGCGCACATCGGCGACGATGCCGCTGACAGCGGGCCCGGTGCTCGAACCCCCGCCGGCGGCCGGCACCTCGACATCGATCTTCTTCAGGCGCGCAACGGCGTCGTCAACGTGCGTCTGCGAGGACGACACGATGATGACGTGGGCGCCGACGGCGACAAAGGCCGCGGCAGCACCATAGCCGATGCTAGAAGCGGGGAGGGGGAGGAGTTGTCAGCCAGACGGAAGAGGAGAGAGGAAACAAGAAACAGCGACGGAAATGGAGCGTCTCACCCCGACGAGCCGCCCACGACGACAATCTTCTTGCCGGCGAGCTTGTCGGTGACCTTGCCCATTGTGGCTGCGGGAGGGTGTACGGGATGTCAAGTAGGGCTGGGTTGGGTTGGATTTCGGCAAGGATGTGATCCACTCGTTGTGTGGTATTGCTGTTGCAAACAAGATGGCAAGGACTCAACGGGACACACGTTCTGTATTTATGCTGCACGCATGCATCCGGCCGTTTACAACGCTCTATAGAAGCACCTATGTCTCGATCATTTCGCAGGCACAGCGGAACACAGACGGCCAACTCTAGTTTGTCAGCGTGCGTTTGCCGACCATCGGCACAACTATCGGAGACGATGAGATGATGGAGAGAGGGGGAGGGGAAGGGGGGACGAGGCGTTGGCTTGCTACTGAGTTGTCAACTTTGCGCTGGAGTTGTCAACCAGAGTTTAGCTGGCCGTGCGGAGTTGACAACCGCGGCGCGGAATGGTACTACAAAACGTAGGAGGTTACGGACTAGACATATGCGGTTGCTGCCATTCTCGTGTGCAATGTCGAATCGGCTGCAAAACACCCGGCGACTCGCCATACTGGCTCCAATGGCGTCGTTTCTTCCTAGTTAGTGCCTGGGGAAAGCTCAACGGCGTCTGCCGCCCGGGCATCTTACTGGCCGGCGAACGGCATTAAAACACATCGCAGACAGCAAAAAGGGCCTAGGTGATGTGTCACTGTCTTGAACGGCTACTACTAGGGCACTTGATGGACGCAAGGCCTTTTCTGCTCATCCGGAGGCAGGTAATATGGGAGATTGGACGTTTCATCGATCTTTCTTGTCATGTGTCCCAGTTTCTTCTTCTGCATTCGTTGAACCTGGTTCGACAGATGAGGTCATCAGACTCCGCAGGGTTTCCACGAAAGTCTGACTGGTTGACTCGGGCCAGCCGCGATCTTCTGTTTGTGTCGGGCCGCCGGTTGTTTATGGCCCTTTATCCACCACGACGCCCGTCATCGGATCTGCGGCCGGCGTCATAATAATAGCCTTTTGGTCTGGCCCAGGAGGTGCGATTGCTGCTATGCCGGAAGCTGACATTGTCATTATCGTGGTGAGTATTTACCAAAGAGCCTTGCGAGCAGAACAGGTATCGTTTGTTGCTGTCGTGCCCCCGACGTTTTTGTCGCAGGCCTTGGCAACATGCTCCTTTCTAGGCGCCAGTCTGCCTTGGAGCAAGGCAGCCGCTGTGCCGCTACGCTACTCTGTAAGCTATGCGATCACAAGGCCGACCCCAGTCCAGCAACGACCATAAATGACGGGCCGTCGGGTGTCGTAGGAGGGTCAAAACAGCCCGCGAGTGATGAGCTCTTTTGTATCCTCCCCAGATATAGAGTGAGTCAACCGGATAGTTGAGAGAGAGAGAGAAGCCCGCCTCGTAGAAAGGGGGCCAAGAACGTCAAATCAGACGAAGCGCCATACTGCCCCTCCCACAAGGCGTCTCGTGCCGAGCTTCTCACGCCCAAACGAGGCGTAGTCTTGAAGCCCAGGCCACTCCTGCCTGGAAGCGCCTCCCCCCCCCTGTTCCTCATCCCGCTGTTGACTGACACCAGCGGCTTGCGGGGCGCTCGCCATAAATATCGTCACTTCCCCGACCCCGATGACTCGGCAGGCCCCGGGAATGCGTCGATGTTGTCTTAATGATTTTCCTGTCATCATTAACCTTTTTACCTCTTTTCCTATTTCGCCACCTTCTCCTGCTGCCGCCCCCTATATCAAAAGCTAGCAAAGGCTAGTCGACACAATACTGCCCGGCTTACAGCGTGGCTTCATCGCTCCTCTTCTCCAGACCTGGTCACGACATTTTCCACTTTGCCTCCCAAACTGACGTGATCGCAGCGTCACATCACCACTGGAGAGTGCCTTGAAGGAAGAGTCATTCTCCCGTCCTCCTATATAACTTCTTCTCCCCCCCTCCCCCCCCCTCTGTTTCCTCCCTTTCCATGGGCCTCGTCTTGTATAAACAGGCCGAAGACAACCCCCCTCTGTCTTCGCCTGAACCATGTTTTGCGTTTGACAGAACTCGTGCGTGCCACGTCACGGGTCATGACTGCCATATCTCCCTCTCGGACGGCTTGCGGCCTCGGCCAGCGGCCCTCCTCGACGAGCCGCTGCCGGGTGGCCGCAGGCAGGTCCGTGACTGGCACTGCGACCCTAGTCTGGCTCGTTTGAGGCAGTTCCACGAGCTCGCCGCCCAGGCGGCGCACCATGACCGTCGCGCCCGGCCCACCTCTGCTGGACCCTTCCCAGGGCCCGCCGCGGGGCACCGGCCGCCAAGTCTCGAGCGCCAGGGTGCCTTCCGGGCCGCTAGCACGGCCAAGGCGACACTGTCTGCCGCCGCCGCCGCCGCCGCCGCCGCCGCCGCCACAACCACCACGACCACCACTGCGGTCAACACCACAGACCAGCAGATCCACGCCGATGAGACTTGGCTGTGTTGGCTGGGCATGCTGTATGACGACGGCGACGATGGTGCTGGACCCGGGCAACTCGGCCCGGATACCATCGCGCGGCTCATACGGCATCGCCACCGCCGCCGCCAACGCCTCCGCGACCCCCGCTGCCTCTACCTCCAGCGCCAGCAGCATCTGCTGCAGCAGCTGCTGCTTCACCGTCGGGGCCGCCTACCACCGGTGAGGGCATCCTTTGAGAGTTACCCTCCCCACGATGGCTGGACGGCCGACATGATGGACACATGCAGTAGCAGCGGCGGCAGCAGCTGCGGCGACAGCTGACGACGGCCGGCGACGGCCAGGGAGTCTCCGGACGAGGCCCTGGCCCGTCTCTCTTTGTGCCTCTTTGGAAACGGCCATTTCCCCGAACCAAACGACGCAGCAAGAGACATGCAAAAGGAGCAAAAGAAGAAGAAGAAAAGCATTCCGAAATCGCAAGCAAAACAAGATCTACGACGGCTCGCAGCAAGCCCGCCAAGTCGAGAGAGAGGGAGAGAGCGTCCTGCTTTGTCTCCCTCTCTTCTATGACTGGATACTTTCCCCACGGACTGGCCCTCATTATGTGGAATTGTTTTGTCAATGTGATTTTACAAAGGGAAAACGCTCGCAGGAAAGGGATACACAGAAAAGCGGGAATTGTTCACCAGAACAATCGTCGACTGGCAGGCGAGCGCGGCAAGAACAACAACGGCAAGGCACACGGCTTCTCGGTCTTGGTGTGCTCGGGCTGGGTGGCTTCTGCAACAGCGCCCCCGGCTTTTTGAGCTCCGGCTGAGCAGCCGGTGCCTCGCAAGTTTTTGCTGTTCCTGCTTCTCGTCTCCCCCTCTTCCCTCTCCCCCCTTTTCTTGCTCCTTTTTGTGCTGTCTCCTGTTGGTCCGTCTTTCCCCTCCTGCGCCTTGACGCACTGTCAAGGGGAGACGATCAGGCGGGCTCGTCCATGTCCGCTCGCGCTGGCTCGTGTCTAGAAGCTTCCGGACGTCGTTCCGGGACTGGTGTACGATTGTGGTTGGAACAGCGGCTGTCCATTGTTCCTCTTTGTATTTTTATGTGGGGGTTTGTCTGCGTGTGCCATTTCTCAAATGTATTTCTATCTATCCCATCTGCGCTCAGTCTAGCTTTTTCCAGCTCAGCGTCTGCTTTGCTTCAACCTGTATCTACTTGTTTGTTCTCGTTATGATCGTTTCGTTTCTCGCCTCTTCGTTTATTTTGCTACATAGCATCTCGCCGACGACGGTCCTGCCGGGCCGGAAGGCCAACTCCAAGGGCTCACCTATCAATGTTGACCACGGACCGCCGAACGCTGTCATCCTGGCCGTCACCGGGGTCATCGGGGGTCACCGGGGGTCACCGGCCGTCCTTGCAGACAGCGAACACCGTGCAGCACCGACCAGCGCCGCAGTTCATCCCAGGCCGCATCGGACGTGGAACACACGCCTTCGACTCTCCTGGTAGCAGGCTCTGACGCATGCGGACGATACGATGCCTCATGACGGGATGCGAGACAGGGAACACGCACGCTCGACTGCCCGACAGACTGGATGACTGGGCGCCGTTTGCTTCTGCTGATGCTCGTTTGACCTGTCTTGGCCGTCTCGGGTCGTTTCGGTCGTCTGCTCGCCAAGTTGGGTGCGAGCCCCTTTTCTTTGTCTATGCCAGCCTGCCGGCCTCCTTTCCCGCCAGCCTCCTTTCAGTATTTTCAGTTGTCCGTACATACTCGTTCACGCAGTAGATGTCCCCACTCATTTTGGCAGGGTAAGGCGGGTCGGGGTTAATTGATGTAACGACCCCCCCCCCCCCCCCTTGTTCCCTCCTTCCCCTTTTGTGGACCAGCAGCAGGGCTGCAGCATCGGCGGGTGTCGTATTGACGGATCTTACGATACGAACGGGATGTGTTAATGCAAGGCCTGGACGAGAAGGGCCACGCCGCATGCGAGTGCACTTTCGGACGGTCTTCAACACTGCCTGGCGCAGATCCGCAGTCGCTGAATCCAGCAGCATTCCAGGCGACAGAGTCTCAGGTGGAACTTGCCGGCTGCTGATTGAGAGAGCACACCCTCCCTCGTTCCTTCCCCACCTAAAATCATGGCGCGGCCCTCCTTTTGTTCCTTCCTTCTCTCCTTTGCTGGCAGCTAGCGTCGTTTCCGTCCCACTTCTGGCCGTGTCTGGTTGGCTCTTGCGGCGCGCCACAAGTACCCTGACGCGTACTTTTTGCGTACGGGAGTACTTGCGCAAGGCGCCGGGAGCGATCCAGTGTTTCAATCAACGCGCGCCTTCCCTTTCCTTCTTTTTCTCGAACAACCACTGGCGATGAGTGAGGGAAGGAGCCCTGTTTTGTCTTGCTCGTCAGCCAAACTCTCTCACGGCATTTCCCGCCTCGTCTTGATCTCTGCTCCCAGAACGTCCCAGAACGCTCATCGCTGACAGCCCTCCTCGTATCCGCCCTCACCACCACGTCGCCCGCCCACACGGTCAGTGGGAAAACGACACTAACAAACTTGGCAATTCTGTTCGCAGCCAAGAGAGACTCCAGTGCGAGCGCCGGCTTTCGTCCTCGCTTCCCGCGTCGTGTGTCCTCTGGCCTCGACTGACGTCTCCCAACCCCCTGCTTGCTGCGTCCATCGGCCGTGTTCCTTGGCCGGTTTCTCGTGTCCAGTATCACTTCCGACATCCTTTTCCCTTTTCCCTTTCCCTCTTCCCTTCTCCTTTCCAGTCTCCCCCCTCCCCCCTCCCTCTGTCCTCCTCCTCCATCGACCTGCTCGTTTGCCGTTCGTTTCTATCCCTCTCATCCTCGCATCCTCGCATCCTCGCATCCTCGCAGACGGCTTGGGTCCTCCGTCCGCGCGCCGTGCCATCACGCCTCGACCCCAACCAACAAACGACGACCGCTCGCCATCACTCAGCCTCCCTGCCGACCTTGCGCACCCAATCGCCCCCGACCTCTTGTTCTTCCTCCCTCATCCCTCGCCGTATGATGCAAATCGCGTGCTGAAGAAGAAACAAAATAAACGGCACAACCATGTTTTCCCGAAGAAGCGGCATCGCGACCTCGGCGGTCCTCATCCTCGTGATTATCTGGAGCGTCCGCCTGATCGGCCTGGGTGACTACCACCAGTACCCGCAGAACGCCTGGAACTCGGCCAAGGAGTCCATCTCCGGCACCCTCGGCGGCAAAGGCGCCAAGCCGGGAACGTCGCACATCCAAGCGTACTTCGACCAGGCCTTTGCCGCTCCGAAGCCGCCCGTCTTCCCCTTCAACGAGGTCCGCGCCGCCTGTGCCGCCGCCGACTGGGACCACAATGAGGCCTACATCAACTGCGTCGGCATGGCGGCCGGCCTGACGTCCATCATGTCGCAGGTCAAGGTGTGCTTCAAGATGGCCATCGAGACCGGCTCGCACATCATGCTGCCGCGCATGCCGCTGCGCGACTCGCACGACCTCAAGCAGTTCAACTTCCTCAACGGCGAGGCCTACATGCCCTACGACAAGTGGTTCGACGCCGACCACCTGCGCGAGCAGATGCAGCAGGCCTGCCCGCGCATGAAGATCATCCACCCCGACGACGTCGGCGAGGGCAAGGCCCTGCAAGAGCGCCGCCACTTCCAGATCCTGTGCAGCGACGCACCCTTCTACCACCACATCAGCAGCTACTTCTGGGTCGGGCGGCCGTACAAGACCTTCTTCGACGAGCAGTTCAAGATCCACTCGGACAAGATCGCCGCCGACGAGGCCAACCGCACCGAGCCCGTGGTCGAGAACGGCGGCATCACCGTGGTGGACGTCGACTCCGAGTTTCTGCTGTTCCGCATCACCGACGACCCGACGCGCCGCGACCTGCGCCTGTGGACCGAGCTGTCGCACTTTATCCGCTTCCGCGAAAACGTGCGCGCCGTGATCCAGCACCTGACCGAGCGCCTGCCTAGCGCCGGCAACTACATGGGCGTGCACTTCCGCGCCGAGAACGACAGCATCTGGAGCTCGGCCGAGCACCAGCTGGTCGTGGACCTGGACGCGCTCGACCGCGCGTGGGACATGTTTGGCAACTACGGCGAGGAGAAGCCGCCCGTGTACCTCGCGTGCGGCGACCAGGCCCAGATCGACATGTTCTCCAAGGCCGCCGCCGAGCGCGGCTGGACGACGACCAACAAGTGGAAGCTGACCGCGGACGCGCGCGACACCGAGACCGTGGACATGATCAACGCCTTGGCCTTTGACTTCCAGGGCGCCATCGACATGGGCATCATGGTGCGCAGCCGCTTCTTCCTGGGCGTGCAGGGCAGCGCCTTCTCGTCGACCGTGGGCAACCACCGCGACGTGACGGGCCGGTACCGCGGCAGCTCCTTTGACATTCCGGACGAGGGTGCGCGGACGCACCTGTTTAACGACCTGGACGCGACGCAGTATGCGTGCTGTTTGTGATTCTCTCTCTCTCTTTTTGTGCTTCGGGGCTTGGACTTACTGCCTCGAAGCCACACGACGGCGCTCCCTAGCTGCAGACTCTGGATATAAACGTTGGAGTATGTCAAAGGGCTTGTCCCCTTTTGCGTTTTGTTATTTTGGGTTTATTTGTATTTTTCGGGGGCTTGCTGTTCTTGTTTTTGGTTTCCTTGATGCACCCAACATTTGTTGGATAATAATGGCAAAGGCGTTCTACGGAGGGGAACATCTACTGCGCTAGAGGGCATATACAAATGGGAGCTCTTTCTTTTTCTGTAATCTGCTTGGAGAGGCTCGTCAGTATGTTCGTCGTTTTTTCTTTCTCATTCGTCTCTTCTCTTTTCTCATTTCTCTTCGTCCTTTCTCGGTTCTCCTCACTCTCTGGCCGTCGCCATAGACTGCCATCCGCATGTGCTCGACCAAACGCCTCAAAGTTGACAGGCAGCTCATGATTCGCTCGCGCGAGGAGCGCCAGATGCGACGATACACTGCCGCTCGCTTGGACTGCCGCTGATAGCGTTTGCGCCTTGGCGATTGCGAAGCACATGTCAACCAAAGGGCGTGCGAAGGAGGGGAGCGGAACTGACGTGAAGCGAAGATAGGGGCATCCGATAAGAGATTGCTATCCGGCGCTATTTAGGCCCTTTGGGCCCTGAAATCGGATCTCTCCGCGGGGGCCAGGCCTTCTTTAGGGCATGCTGCTGGTGGAACGTGCCGGGTTTGACTCATCCTCTGACACGGCTGGCCGCTGGTAGCCGCAACACCGGCTTTCGGTTTCCCCACGTTCCAACGCAGAACGACTGCAGAGCCTCCTGATACGGCAGACACTGCAGGCGTCTGGATCGAGGAGTCACACGAGACGACGCTGTTCCATCGTCCAGGAAGACGCGATACTATATAAAGTCGGCCGAGAGGCGCCTGTCGACATCGACGATCCCGCCGAGACCCCGGATCGCGACAGGACCCGACAGCCAACGGCCACGCCCTCTCTACAGCTTTGAGAGCCACTGCGGGAACTGCCAACCTAAGACGACCGTCCTCGTGTGTTCCTCCTCTTCCCCCCTCCCCAAACGCCTCCGCAATGGATCCCTTGCGCAGCGTCCCCGACGACAGCCTTGCCGGCCACGACACTAAGAGGCCGGCCGCGCCGCCGTCCGTGGTCCCCTTCGGCAAGCCGATGCGCGCGCTCTTCCCGTTCGCGCCCACCTACCGCAACCTCAACCACGGCAGCTACGGCACGATCCCCTCGGCCGTGGCCGCCCTGCGCGCCAAGCACCTGGCCGACGCCGAGGCGCGCTTCGAGATCCACAAGCGCCTGACCAACCCGCCGCTGGTCCTCGCGGCCCGCGAGGCGCTGCTGCCGCTGCTCGGCCCTGACGTGCGCCTCGACGAGGTCGTCTTCGTGGCCAACGCGACGACGGGCGTCAACATCGTGCTGCACAACCTGGCCGCGCACTGGTCGGCGCCCGCCCCCAATGCCGGCGACGCCGTCCTGTACCTCTCGCCCATCTACGGCGCCTGCCACAAGACGCTGCAGGCCCTGGCCGAGACGGGGCGCCTGCACCCGGTCGAGGTCCCCATCGCGCTGCCGCGCGACGACGACGACGCCATCGTGCAGAAGCTGCGCGACGCGCACGCCGCCGCCACGGCCCGCGGCCTGACCGTGCGCATGGCCATCTTCGACACCATCACGTCGGCGCCCGGCGCGCTGCTGCCCTGGCAGCGCCTGACCGCCGCCTGCCGCGACCTCGGCATCCTGTCACTCATCGACGGCGCCCACGCCGTCGGCCAGATCGACCTGACGGCGCTCGGCAGCCGCGCCGTGCAGCCCGACTTTTTCGTGTCCAACTGCCACAAGTGGCTGTTCGTGCCGCGCGGCTGCGCCCTGTTCTACGTGCCCGTCCGCAACCAGCACTACATCGCCACGAGCCTGCCGACGTCCTGGGGCTACGAGCAGCCGGCCACGCGCGCCACGTACGGCACGCCCGCCGCCACGCGCGGGCCCAAGCCGGCGACCGCGGCACCGCCGTCCACCTACTTTGCCGACCTCTTTGCCGACGTCGGCACCATGGACTACTCGCCCTGGATGTGCGTGCCCGACGCCGTGCGGTGGCGCCAGCAGGTGTGCGGCGGCGAGGCCGCCATCCGCACGTACTGCTTCGACCTGGTGCGCCGCGGCAGCGAGCGCGTCGCCGCCATGCTGGGCACCGAGGTCATGGACAACCCGCGCAGCCGCCTGCGGGAGTGCGTCATGGCCAACATCCGCCTGCCCTTTGACGTCGTGCCCGACGCCGACATCACCGCCGCCACCGCTGCCACCGCCGTCCCGCTGTCGCAGTTCGAGCCCATGATCGCGTGGCTGACAGAGCTGGCCGCGGCCAAGTACGACACGTACTTTCGCATCACGTACTACGAGGGCCGCCCGTGGGTGCGTCTGAGCGCACAGGTCTACCTCGACGACGAGGACTTTGAGTGGGCGGGACACACGCTGCTGGCGCTGTGCGACGAGGTCAAGAAGGGCGAGTGGCGGCAGAGCATCTAAAAACGGCCGGCAAAACAACAACCAAAAAGCACAGAGGCAAACCACCCGCTGCATTGGAACACGAACATGGGATGGGGGAAATAAACAGGTGCAGATGGCAAACTGGAAAGAATTGGAAGCAAACCCAGAACAAGCGTTCATAAAATAGGACCAACAAAACAGAAGAAACTTGGAGGCGCTGGCTCGCTATCGACGTAATACTCGTGAACGTCGAAGTTCGGAAGGACGAGACAAAGTAAAAACAAAAAACCGCAAAAAAAAAAACGTCATTCGCGGTTATCCAGCAATCCGTTGCCCCGGCTGAACGCGCTGGACCTGTCGACAAACCGGGTGTATGTAATGGGGCGCCCCGAGATAAAGGTGTGTCAAAGGCCTTGTCTCGCTTTGCCCCTAGAACAATAATCTTGTGAAACTCTGTCGTGCACGTCGTGTACGCGGAGGTGGGGGGGGGGGGGGGGATGGACTAGACATATGTCTCTTCCGTCGTCTGTAATGGCCTGCATAGGCTGGCTACGTGTCGTCTGCAAACAGGTAGTCGGCATCGTCGTAGTCGATGCCCTCGACGGACGCGCCCTGCAGGCGGGCTGTCATGCGCCGGATGATTTTGCGGTCGGGGCGGGTGGCCGCAAACGTGAGCGGCGTCATAAGCACCTTGGCACCGGACAGGCCACCGCTACCACTGCCAGAGGGGTGGCCCGTGGCGGCCAGCGCCTTTATCATCTGCAGCTGCCGGCCGGCCAGCCGCCACACCAGCCGCGGACACCGGTTGTACAGCATGCGAAACGCCTGGCTCGCCTTGAGCAGCGCCCACTGGCTGTACTCGGGTTCGGCGAGGAACTCCTGCTGCAAAAGGGCCGGGATCACATCGGCTTCTCCACCGTCGTGCCGAACTATGGCCGCCGAGGAGGAGCCCTTCTCCTTCTCCTTCTCTTTCTCCTTCCCCGCCGCGCTCTTCTTCCGGGGTGACGGCGTCGCTCCCTGAAGCTCCGGCAGCCTGACCCGGATGTCGCACCACTGCCGGTACAAATGTAGGAACCGATTACGGAAGCCCGGGTCGTCGAAGTTGTCAGCGCCGCCGCCGCTGCCACTGCCGCCGCCAGTGTCCTTCCACTGCCGGATAACCATGTCCCAGTTGGCGCGCACGTCGAGAATGTCGCTCTTGAGCGCCTCGAGGACGCCATAGCACACGGCCGACTGCCCTGCGAGCGCCTCAAAGGCCTTGGCCGGCGCCGCCAGGTCCGGGTCCCAGTAGTCGTGGCCCCGCATTGCTGCCGCGGCGGCAGCAGTACCCCGTGCGTTCTCGCCCGCGTGACCCGGCTCCGCCCCGACCCCGACCCCGATCCCACGCGCCAGGTTTTCGCGAAGCTCGTAGAGGGCGCGCAGCTCGCGGCTGATGATGGGCTTGGCCACGTCGAACTTGAGATGGTCGATGATGTGTGCGGCCTGCTTGGCGCGGGTGTTCCAACTGTTGCCCTTGTATGCTGGCTTGGGCCGCAGGCGGGCTGCGGGCGGCCCGTGACCCGGGCCCCGGATACCCTCCAGCTGCTCGACCCTCAGCCGCTGGAAGTCGTCTTTGGAGAACTCGTTGCCCTGCTTGGCCTGGTCGACGAGGTCGCTCAGCAGCGTGCTCAGCACATTGGCAGTGCGGTCGCCAATGTCGCCGCGCAGGTAGCAGAGCTCCTCCTTGTAGACGGTCAGCTTGCCGAGGAGGTTCTCGCGGAGGTTGAACGCGAAGCTGCGCTCCAGAAGGTCGCCCACGACGGCAGGCGACAGGCTGCTCCTGCTGCTGTTCCCTGGTTCCCCGGGGGCCCTCGGGGATGCCCCCAAGTCATTGACCGTCGTCGTGATCTTTCGCATGTAGCCCTTCTCGTGCAGGTTGTACTTGGGCGGCGGCGGCGCATTGATAAAGTTGCCCACGATGCGCGGGTCCCAGCAGACCCACGCCATGTCGCCGTCGTAGTCGCCGCCCGACAGCTTGTCGGCAAGTGGCGAATTGCCCTTGCTCGAGAAGACAACGACGTCCTTGAGGGCGCACAGCTCCTGGCGGAACACGGCACGCACGCGCTGCATGTCGCTGGGGAAGTGCGCCGGCGACCGCGCCACCAACACATCTGTGCCGACTAGCAGCGTGTCCGAGAAGGAGCCATCGTCGCCGCACTCGTCGGGCTCGGCGGTGTCGGCCTCGACCTGGAATTTGCTGGAAAAGCAGACCTGCACCTCGCCCTCCTCGAGCACACCCATGAAGTCTACCACCATATATAGGTACGCCGTCCGGCCCACACGCACGCTCAGCTTCTCCTTGAGCTTCTCGCACCGCTGCTTCTGCATGTCGTACGCCTTGTCCCAGAGGAAACGCTGCTGCAGCGGGTCGAAGCCACCCGCCAGCAGGAACTGCAGGGCGTCTTCGTCGCGGTCCGGAAGCCCGCCTAAAAAGGGAACCTGGCAGTGCACCACGTGGTCGTTGCGGTAGCGGGCGTTCTCGTACGCCCACGCCGCAAACAGCAGCGGGTGGCCCAGGGCGGCGCGCTGCTCCGCGAGGTCGCGCATCAGGCTGCCCTCGAGGATGGCCCCCAGGGTCTGGCGCATGCGCGCGCGATCGACGGCGCGGTCTTCGAGCACGGGGATGAACTGGAGGTTCAGGCTGGCGGACCGCGCCTCGGATGCATGGTTGCGGATTTCGAGCGTCCTGTGGTCGGGCTCTGCGCTGGCATCGCACTTCCACTTCCGCTGCGATGGGTACGTCTCGATCCAGTCCTCGCGACCTGTGTCCTCGGTATCCAGAATCCACATGCCCTTGGCGCTGCCGATGCGGCCCTGGACGGCGACGGGCAGGTCACTCAGCTCGAGGGACGAGCGCAACTTGCGGGCTACGCTCAGCGACATGCGCGCGATGCCGTCATTCATGACGGCGCCCGTCCGCGACAGCAGGTCTTGGTCGTGGTGCCGGATCTGGTCCGGCTCGAAGACGACAGTCGGCCTTGTCCGGCTCAGGCCTAGAGGTAGGGCAAGGTCAGAGGAGAGGGATCCCAGGATCGAACGTCGAGCGCTCGACAAAAAAGGGAGTTCATCAAATTGAACTCACCCAGAGCAATGCGCGAAAACAGCTTCAAGTACGGCTGCCGCCGGTTCGCAGGGAACCTGTCGAACTGCAGCAGCCAGTCCAGCATTTCGTGGACGCGGACGGCTCCAGCGGTCTGGATGTTTTGGCTTGCAGCGGGGGAGGATGCGGGTCTGTCGGAGATGCCTGCACCGTTTTCCGCAAAGAGATATACTCGCTTCATAAGCAGGGTCTCTTCTGGGTTCTCGCTGCCGCCACTTTCCGAGGCTATCTTCTTGATACCATCGTCCTTGACGTAAAAGGCCGCCCACCGGCGGCCGCCAAAGGCGTGCCGCTCGCGCGTGAGCCACCGGGTGACTTGCCGCACGGCTGCCTCGTGGTTCCGCAGAATATGTGGCACTATCTTGACCGACGAGTGGTGCGAGGGGAACAGGATCTCAACAAATCGATCCGAGCCGAAGTGTCGGCTCAGCCGGTGCGGCAGGTCGGTTGTCAGCGGCTGCAGGTGGACGGTGTAGAGGGGCCCACTGCTCAGCTTTCTACTAGCAAAGACCATGTTGACGATGTAGACCGAGACGCGCGTGGTTCCGCCGTACGACTGCTGCTGGTGCTTTCCCAGCGCCGTGTCCCATGCAACTTGCGTGGACGGCTCGGGGAAGGATTTACTTGCAAACAGCGGGTGTTGTGCGAGAGCTCTGCGGAAGCCAGCCTGATCGTCGGCCCATACGGGCGAGTAAACCATATTGGCGACGGCACCTAGGTCGACACCGCACCGCAGCGCAATGCGCGTCGTCTCCCAGACAATGGGAAAGGGCGCCTGTCTCAGCCACGCGGGCGTTGGGGGGAAGATGCCACAGAGTCTTTCTGCCAGCCCGGGGACGGGCGCGGCGTCGTCCGCGCCAGGTCCGGCCCTTCCACTCACCTCAACGTCGGACAGACGCAGATCCTCCATCTCGGGGATGCTCGAGGATGCGGTGCTAGCGCCTGACGAGTCGGGCGCGTGTTGGCTGGGCTCGAAGAGGTTGAACGACATCTCGAGCGCCTCGAGGTCGCCATCCGAGACCGCAAACGACTCCTGGGAGGCGGTCCTCTGCAGCAGCTGTGGCGGGCCCTCCCACTCGTCAGCTGTGTAGCCGTTGTCGTCAGCATCAGCGTCAGCGTCACCGACCGTTGTCTGGCTCTCCACTCTCTCCTCAAACGAATCCAGCGCCGAGTACATCGCCGACGACGCCGTAGACGATACGCTGGGGCTCCGTGGGCGATTTAGGTCGCCTGGCAGCGTGAACGGCGGCACTGCCCCTCCCCCACCGCCGCCGCCGCCGCCTCCGCCGCTGCTGTCGCCGCTTGCATCCCATCTTTCCACGGCCGCCTGCGCCCCGGAGAGAAAAGCGGAGCTCCCGAGCCGCGACACCACCGGCACCCGGTCGATAACGGCAGGGAGCGCGGGGTCAGGCGTGGCAGGAAACTTGAACTGGGCACGGCCGGCAGCGTTCCCAACGAGCGTTGCCTTTGATGCCTCGAGCAGTGCCAGGAGCAGCTCCTGCATGGCCACCTGGTCGTCGGCGCGCTGGCCCCGCGTCTTGCGCGCCCCGGTGCTGCTCTGGCTGCGCACACGAGCGTCGAAGTCGGCCAGCACCGCCTGCAGACGCTCTGCGTCCTTGTAGTGGTGCACGCGCAACAGGTGAATAATGCCGTTGTGGCGCGCAAAGTGCGCATCGCCGCGCGCACGCCGCTCCTTTTCGGCAGGGGACAGCAGGCCGGGGGCGGAGGACGACGAGTCAGCCGCGGAGCTGCCAGAGCCGGCCAGCGGCACGCCGAGGCTGTAGAGAGCGTTGAGCCGCGCAACATGCTCACGGCCCGGGTCGGCGACGGCGGGGGGAGCAGGGCCCGGCGGCTGTTTGCCCTGCGGCTTCTTGCCCTTGGCGATGCCCTTGGTGCTGCCTCTGACGGGTGTTGCCGGCGCCTTCGACGCCATTGCTGCTGGTTGCCGGTGCTGTGTTGCTGTGTTCTATTCCATCGGCCGGAAGCATCGCGGGCAGAGTTGGTGGACGCCAGATGAGGAGGGGAAGAAGCCACACCCCAGAGCGGAAGGGGCCCGTGTCGCAAAGGGGAAAGTGGGCTGTTGGGGGCATGCGCCCAGGGCGGGAAGGTGCGAGCAGCCTTGCGGGACGGGAGCGCTAAAGGCGACAGCACGGGCGGGCGGAGCGCTAAATGCACTAGTTCCTGTCCAATGCGCAGCCGTTGGGGAGGAGATTGGGGTGCCTGATGAACGTGGGGACTTCATGGCCGTGTCAAAGAGACAGCCCGGGCTCACTGTCCATGCAAGAGAGTATCCGTCGACCCAGTTGCAGCCCTCCGTTCCCGTCCCTGCGAGTAGGCGCCGGGATGTGAATCGTGCTCGTTGTGGGAATAGGCGAAGCGGCTGGCAGTAGTGGTTATGTAAGCAGGACATGTCGGAATATATCTACCGTTATTTCAGCAAGAACACGTGCAAGTGGTGCACCGTATTTTTGAACTGACAGGACATCGGCTCCCAATAGGCCCGTGCAAATAAGCATGTCCATCCATTATACCGCCTTTACTATGTATCTTACGCCTGGCCAACTAACCTCCTGATGTATTCAAATCTATCACTAAAAAGCATTCAAACGGTTGGGAAAACAAGATACATAGTAAGAACTAAGAACACTGCAAACGACCACCCAAGTCCTGTTCTGCTGCTATGTCTTTCTTTTCTTTTAGCTGTCGTGTCTCCTTGATTGCCCGGAGCTTTACGTCTATCCTCCCTACGAGAGCTTACGTCTCCCGAGTCTTTTTCGTAGGCTCTGGAGGAGGGGCAATCCGACCACAGGCGTAGTTGACTATCACTCTTTTTGTCGCCCCTTTTCTAGCCCGACTTGTGATGAAAGCACAGCGCGAGAGGGGGCG
The DNA here is from genome assembly GCA_019925425.1 of Ophiostoma pallidulum. NCBI lineage: Eukaryota > Fungi > Ascomycota > Sordariomycetes > Ophiostomatales > Ophiostomataceae > Ophiostoma > Ophiostoma pallidulum. The sequence goes on along the minus strand of JADHKO010000192.1, from coordinate 7,127 downwards.
GCCCACTCGTACATCTACCTCAGTAGGGCTTCTCGGGACTCATACAGCTTTAGGAGGGAAGGAGGGGCAAGCTGTCGGGAAGTACGGAGGCCATACCGTGGCCTTAAAAAGTGGTGATGTCAGCCAAAAATACGGTGGACCACTTGCACGTATCCTTGGGGTCAGGCTAAAACCACTGGGAAAATTCTAAAACCACTAGGGACTAAGCCTAATTCGGCACCGTACTACACCGTATTAGTCACGTGTAGGAACACCGTATTCAAACGGTACCGAAGAGCCTAGGATTTCAAGGCGGTCTTTTAAATAAGGAGAGAAAACAACGTAAGGCCGTCTACCGTACGGAGTACACGGCTACTATACACGACTGACTGCCTTCCCCTCTCACTTAAATAAGAGCGCTGCGTAGAAGTATAGCTACGATCGGCGGCCCAGGAGTTAATAGATTTAAGAAGGTCCTTTCTTAAAAGGAAAATCGCGTCAGGTAGTGGCGCTAGCGGGATGATTTCGGTACCATTAAAGAAAGGATTTCAGTAGTAAAAGGAGGTGCCCGGAGGAGTAACCGGCCACCGTCGGTGTTGTTTATTTTTGTGATCGGAAGGTTACGTTTTTTTGGCCGTAGTAATTAAAAATCTGGTGATGCTTCAAGGGCCAGCTGGAAGGCTTGCACGTTTCTAATACGGTGCCCAATTAGGCTTAGTCTCCAGTGATCTTAGAATTTTCCCAGTGGTTTTAGCCCGACCCGTATCCTTGCTGTAATAACGGCAGATATATTCCGACGGCCTATAAAAGTACTGCACGTGACTTGTACATCTGGTCGCTGACATAAGAACCCAATTTGCATGCGCATTCCCCCGCTTTCCAACCACCTCAAACGGATCGCTCGGATTTGCATCGGCATCCCAACATTGGCTGCCCCGACTCAATTTTTGAGTTTTGGACGTACCTCGCAGCCAACCACCCGATTGCCGTCCTAGCTGCCGCCCACCTGCCACACCCTGCGCCAGAATCTCCAATCGAGGTCCTACTTGGGCGCCACGAGGCTGCGCACGCGCTGGTTATCCGCGAACTGCTGGCCAAAGTCGCGCATAGGCAGCTCTCCACATTCCCGAGACACGCCGAAGCACCCCCTCCGTGCAGAGATCGCGCAGAGGACGCACAGAGACCGTACCGAGGCCGCACGATCGTCGACGCGCCGCCATGGCCGAGAAGAACAGCCCTGAGCTGGACGGCCTGACGGCTGAAGAGGCCAGCCGCATCATCCACTCGCATCGAAAGGTGCGGTACGGTGAGTCTTGAATGCCCTGCCTCGAGTTCGTGTTTGCTGCTGTCCGGCGGCCGGCCCATGCGATGCGGCCCTTCATATCCCGAATCACGAATTACGAGAGGCTAACACCGAGCCTCCTTGTGCCCTGCCTCCCCCCCAGGCACTGCTTGCTGGCCGTGCCGCCAGCGCAAGGTCAAGTGCGACAATAAACAGCCTTGCGAGAACTGCGTCAAACGTGACCACGCCCAGCTCTGCTCGTACAAGCCCAACCGACCGTTGTCGGGCAAGCAGCAGCAGCAGCAGCAGCAGCAGCAGCAGCAGCAGCAGCAGCCGGCGAACCTCCAACACGGCGCCGCGGCTGCTACAGCGGTGCCGCCGGCAGGGTTGGACCACAGTCCCCTCCTCCTGGCCTCCTCCGCCAAAAAGCGCGCCCACTCGCCGAGCAGCAGCGAAGGCCGGCGCACAAGAAGCACCGAGCCGGTCGGCGACGCCATCCGCGTAGACTCAGACGCCAATGAAATGTCACGGTACCTGGGGCAGAACAGCATCCCCGTCCTCCTACGCGAGCAGCAGGCGTCGCCCAGCCACGATAACCAAGAGGAGGGCGGCGTCGAGTACATCCGCCAGGACATGCGCTCGATCCTGGGGCTCGACAACTCGGCGCCATTTCCACTGATGTCGTCGCGCCAGATGGACCGCCTGACGGTCGACATCTCGGCCGAGCTGCCGTCCGACCGAGAGGTCATGAAGTGAGTGCTGCAGAGCAGCCAACCCCCGCGGGTGGCGCGTCGATACGAGGCCAGAAACTGACGCAGCGCCATGGCAGACTCTTCCTTGCCTACAAGGAAATTCCCCATCCGTTCTGGGCGTTTGTCCTCGACCTCGACGACCTCGAAACCAAGCTCATGGTCTACCTCGAAGAGCGCGCCAAAAATGCCAAGAACTCGTCCAAGCCGTCCAAGCCCGTGTCGGCATCCTGGCTAGCCATCCTGTTCGCCGTGCTCGCCGTCGGCTCGCAGTACCACGACTCCCCATACCACATTCGCACGCGCGACTCGCAAAAGTTCATCCAGATCTCGTTCCATTTCCTGCGCGTCAGCAACTTCCTGCTGCGCCCCAACCTCGACTCCATCCAAGCCATGCTGATGACAAGCTTCGTGCTGCTGAACGACATGAAGGCCGAGGCATCGTGGGCGCTGCTCGGCCTGACGACACGCCTGGCCCAGTCGCTGGGACTGGACCGGGTCCAGCCGTACGACGGCCGCGAAACCCCCAACTTCCGCAAGAAGGACCACCTCCGGCGCACGCTGTGGTGGACGAACGTGTGGCACGACTGCCTGACATCTCTCTCTTTTGATCGGTAAGCAATGCTAGTTTTCCAGGAGGGGCTTTCATTTCACGTTTTGAGAAGAAAGAAAAGAAAGCGAAGAAAGAAAGAAGAGGAAGAGAAGAAAAAAAAATAGTCAAAAATACCCCATTCTGACCAGCAGCACCCCCATGACCGCCCACACCATTTGCCCGATCCCGCTCGGCCCCAGCGCCGCCGAAGGGTGGCGATACCTTGAGGGCATGTACCACCTGTGCCAGATCATTGGCAATCGCCTCAGCCCCGAGCAGACCGCCGACGTCACCTACTCCAAGATCCTGGAGAATTGCACGGTCGTCGAAGGCATCCGCGAAAAGATGGTGCCCCAGCTGCGCAGCAAAGAGGCCTGCCGCTCCGCCATTGACCGCCTGCACTACTTCGCCATCCGCCTGCACACAGCGTTTGTCGTGTCCGTCTGCTGTCGCCCGGCCCTGCGCCGCGGCGGCGACGGCACACTCCTCGACGCCGACCAGAAGAAGTTCCTGGCCGACAAGTGCAAAGCGAACCTGACCGAGACCGTGCGCATGTTTCTCGCCATGCACCAGCTGTCCGTCATCCCGACACGCTCGTGGGCGTTTACGTACCATGGCCTGTCGTCCGCCGTCCTGCTCGGCATCCTTGGCGAGACAAAAGCCGACCCCGAGGTCCGCGGCCTGCAGGGCGACCTGATCAACGCGCTCTCGGCCACGGCGGCAAAGGAAAAGGACCCGTTGCCGACTTCGCACATCCACCGCACAGACCGCGACATTGAGTTGTCGGGCCCGCTGTCGCGCGCGCTGACGGCGCTCAAGAACATTTACGACCACGGCCACGTTGCCGGGCAGGCTGCGGCAGCGGCGATTGCCGCAGCCATCAAGAAGGAGGAGAGCGGCCTCGCTGGCGCTTCTGCAGCGGCGCAGGCCGCGAACCTCGGTGCTGCCGGGCTAGCGTCTTCCGGCGGCGTCGCGGCTGGCCTCGTGAGGAACGGCGGTGCCCTATCGGGCAATGCGACACCGTTGCAGCTCTCCCAGGGAACGACCGCGGCGAACCCTCTCATCGGCACCGACCTCAGCTTGGCAGCACGCAGCCTTTCAGCCGGCCTCGACCCCCACCAAGACGCGGCCCTCGCCATGACCGAGATGCAAAACGGCGGTCTCGATTTGGGGTACGCTCTCTCTCTCTCTCTCCCTCTCTCTCTCTTCTTTCTCTTCTCATCGATGGACATCCAAGTTCATTATCGCTGACATACCCCCCCCTCTCTCTCTTTTTCTTTGTAGACTCTTCCCAGGACTGCAGGGTCAGACGGCCGGTACCCTGCCCGATCTCAGCGGCATCGACACGTCGACGTACTTGTCCCCGATGGACTTGTACGACCAGATTTTCTGGGGTAAGCTGCGCGTACTCCTCCCGCTCCAGCCCTTCTTTTTGCTCCTGTTGTCACTGTGTAGAACTAAGCTGACCCCTTTGCAGAAAACCCTGAGCCGTGGAACATGGGCTCCGACTCTATGAACTTCGACTTTCTGGCGCAGCCGCCGCCTGGGCAGGCCCAGCAGCAATTCTACTTTTAGGTGAAGGCCCTGCGATTAAACCGGGAGCGGGGGAAGAAATTCGCTGCGTCATCCGACCTCAACGTTGTGTCTAGCTAGCACCCCGGCAACGGCGTGACTCAATCCCCCCTGCCGGCTTCGGTGAGGAAGGGCAACCTCTGCGCGGAGTGGAACGGCTGTCATAGAGGGCGATTCCTTAGAAAGGGCGTTTTGGTTGTTTAATATTAAGCCATCCGATGGCAAAAGATGGCAGAGGGCGGCAAAGGAGCTGCCGCAAACGCTGCTGCCAATATTGTCGAGACGGGGGTAAAGAGTCCCCCGATCTGTGTATTTTTTCTTGTTTAATATATCGACGTTCAAACATCGAGTTTTCGAGTAGATAAGTCCCAAAGAGGCCACACGGAACCATCTCGCACTCCCATCTACCCCAGCCGGGACAGCACCAGAAAGCATGGCCAGGGCAAGTTACGGGCTGAAAACAGAAGAAACGAGTGTCAACAGCAAATGTCGTGTCCTGGCCTGTCACGTGACCGTTTCTAAGGCTGCGAGGACTCGGCGCCAGAAGAGGACCAATCACTTGGTGTCGGCTGCCTTGGACCCTGTGGCCTTCAAACACGAGACGACTCGCGAGGCATCGGGTGGCGGAGAGCGCCCGGGAGAAAGCACCAGGCACCGGCTGACCGAGATCAGTGCTCTTGTTGGGGCCTTGTTGTTACTCGTCTATTTATACATTGATTTATTTTATTTTTTATTGCCTTCGGCCAGTTCCGCTGCTTCGCTCCTTCCCCATCTACACTCGATCCCGTCTTATCGCTCCTTCTCTCCTTGCCACTTTCTCTCCTTTTCACCTTCTCACCTTCTCACCTTCTCACCTTTCAGCCTTCTCACCTTCAAGCACCATCCACCGCCATGGATCTCCCCGTCATCGACCTCGACGTGTTCCGGACGCGCAACCGCAGCAACAACGAGCTCCACCCCGCTGTGCTCGCCGAGTGCCGCCGTGCCGCCCAGGCGCTTGTTGACTTTGGCGCGCTTGTGCTGCACGACTCGCGCGTCGCCGAGGCCGACAACGATGCGTTTCTGGACCTGCTGGAGGACTACTTTGCCCAGCCGCCCGAGACGCTCCGCAAAGACGAGCGCCCCGAGCTCGGCTACCAGGTGGGCGTGACGCTCGAGAACACCGAGACGCCCAAGTGCGCCGTGGACGAGCCGTGCCTGGACGTGATTGCGCGCCTGGCGCCCGCCGAGCGGCCGCTGGACATCGCGGGCCACCAGCCGGATCCCAAGTGCCGGTTCTTCTGGCGCATGGTGGAGGCACCGCCGTACCCTACAGCGTTCCCGGGGCTCAACGCAGACAATGTCGAGCCCGCGACGGACAGTGCGGTGATCCGGGAGCGCTGGGCGCCTGTGATGAACCAGTGGGGCGCAGCCATGAAGGAGGCGTGAGTTTCTCTGGCCCTGGCGGCGGCCACCCCTGGCATAGTACAGACAAGGACTGACACGGCGTATTTCTTCTTTTGCCTCAGAGTCACTGGTGTTGCCGAGATGGCGGCTGTCGGGTTAGGTCTGCCGGCCACGACCTTTAGCGATGCCGGCCGTTATGGGTATGTGTCTAAAGGAAGAAGAAGTCCCGCTCTCTTTTGTTGATTCTTTTGTTCTCCTGCTTACCTCCCCCCGCCAGCCCGCATCTGCTCGCGCCGACGGCCTCCGACTTGCAAAAGTACGGCGACATCAACACGATCCTGGCCGGGTTCCACACAGACCTGAACTTCTTGACGATCCACGGCCGCTCGCGGTTCCCAGGCCTGCACATCTGGGCCCGCAACACGGGCCGCAAAATCGCCGTGGCCATCCCGCCCGGCAGGCACCTGCTCGTCCAGGCCGGCAAGCAGCTCGAGCACCTGACAGGTGGCCTTGTGAAAGCAGGCTACCACGAGGTGGCCGTCACAGAGCGGACGCGCGAGATGATGGCAAAGCGCAGAGCAGCACAGCCCGATCGCCCCCTGATCCGCATTTCGTCGACATTCTTTTGGCACCTGGCGTCGGACGTCGACCTGGTGCCGCTTCCCGCACTGGCGGAGCAAGCGCGGACCCTGCGGGCGAGCAAGGCTAGCCAGGGGCTGGACGAGGGTGCGGAAGTGCAGTACGAGGCAATGAAAGTTGGCCAGCAAGTGCAAAAGTAAGTTTCCCCAACAGCTCACGCTACCAAGAGAGCGTGTATGATCGTTCAGAGTTACCCCCCTGCTGACCGTCTCCGTCCAGCGAACTCAAGCACATTGCGTTGATGGCATAAGCTATGCCGATGGCTGGCCCATCTGGGCGTACTAGGCTACGATGCGTCGTACCGGCCATCCGGTATTTGTGATGAATATACGAGATGGGCCTGCTTTTGGGCTGGTATCTAGGGACTTGTTTATTTTATTTATTTGTTTATTTGGCGGCCTGAATAAAGGTCCTTTGTGTGGCTGGATTCCCCAGGTTCGGTCTGTTTCAATGATGCAACAGGCACGTCTCCCGGCGCCACGGGCTAAATAGTGCAGCAACCAGGAAGCCGGCATATCGCTCTACCACAAGGCTACACCCCCGAACGATGCCTTCCCCTCTTCCCTGGCCTGGCCATCGGTCATGTTAGTGGCCATGCAATTCCATCATTTTCAATGCCAATCCGCGTTTTCTCATGTTCTCCTATTACAGCCCATCTCATTGGCTAGCTGGCCACCCATCCATTGCACTGTTCGTCATTTGTGTACAGCATGGTGAATATCGGGCTAAAGCATCACCACGCTGGTTACGTCTGCCAACGCCGCCGTCGGCCACCAATAGACTCGCTCGCCCTGCCGTTCTGCCTCCAGAAGCTACAGGCTTATCATTTCTAAGATTGTCGCACGCTGCTGCTCCAATGCCCCCATCTTGGCATGGGGTGCAGAGCCGAGCTCCGATCGAGCGCATGTGTTGGTCGCGTCCCCTCCAC
>JADHKO010000191.1:0-60530 GCA_019925425.1 Ophiostoma pallidulum | reverse complement strand
GCCCCCCCCCCCCCCCCCCCGCCCCCCCCCCCCCCCCCCCCCCCCCCCCCCCCCCCCCCCCCCCCCCCCCCGCCCGGCGGCCGAACTTCTTTTGTGCTGTTGCCCCGAAGAACGCCCGCCTGTGCACCGCTGCTCGAAACGCAAAAGCGGAGGATCTACTGCATGCCATGCCCCGATTCGAGCTCGGTCGACCAGAGATTGTCAGATGTGAATTTTGGTGAATTTTGAGGGGAGAAAAAAGGGGGAAGAAAAAGATACGACGTTGTGAACGCGTTTCAAAAACAAACAAAGCCAGAGACAGAACAGACGTGAAAGTCCCCTTCCCCACAAACTCTCATCGCAGATCATCCAGCTAAAGGATCCCCGTCGATTGCATGTGAACAGTAGCCCTCCTCCTTCTCCCTCCAAATGGCGTCTGTCTCCGACGTCTTTTATATCTTTCTTCTTTTTCTTCCTTTTCTCCCTTTTCTCCCTCCTCGCCTTGTCCTCTTTCTGTCTGTGGTTCTTGACTCATGAGAAAGAAAAGAAAATCAAATTAAACCAGCAAGAAATCATAAAATGACACAGGAAGGGAAAAGACCCTCCCATTTCTTCGTACGAGTCAACTGCAGGGCCAGTCACCCTGTCCGTTCTCCATCGGCAAGATCCTGCCTCGTGCGCAGCTGCAGAGTTGACAATCGAATGGATATGACGTACGGCGTACGCGATCTCTGTTCCAGCCTAGACTACGGAAAAGGGGCCAAAAGTTCGAGATAGGGGAAACGGCCCAAAAGCACATGCAATGCCATGACAAGGTACCAGTACGTACTCGGGGCGCCATGTGTGCGTGTGTGTACGACGTACGACGTACAGCATCTTCCCGAAGAAAGGGAGCCGCCTCCCACCAACAGGCTTTCCCGGCCGATAAGGAGGAAATGCGGAGTGGGGATCGACGGAGCCGCAATTGGGGGAGGGACAGTACTCCGTAGTAAGTACTCCGCAGGCTTCGGAGCTCTAGAACTTTGTTAGTCAGCTCGCAGCCCTGCCGACATTTGCACATGTCAAAAAGAACGACGAAAAACATAGGGGGACAAAAGTACGTGCAAGAGCAGAGGCTCCAAACGCACACGGAATACCGACGGGAACAATACGTGCGCCACAGAGGCGTTGTTTCTTCACCTTGGCTTTCGTTTATCGGCTTTTCCGACTCCATTCTCCATTCTATGCGCCCCCCCCCCCCCCCGTTCTCCGTTCTCCGTTATCCGTTCTCCGTTCTCCGTTTTCGCCTCCCCTGGCTTTAGCTTACCGAAATGACACCGAAGAATGAAGCGGCGACTCGAGACAGAACGAAAGCCATTCAAGGGCCTTTAGGCGAACTCGTACGTCGCAGAGAGAGATGGCCGGGGGGGTCTTCTTCTTCGTGTCTCTGCTTTCCTTCACCTTCTGGCATATTCATCCACCATGGAGCAATTTTTCTCCCACTCCACGCCCCCCCCCCCCCCGGTCCAGTGGCCCAATTAGGAAACACGGCTCTTTCTGGGAATAACGCAGCGTGTTATTTTTCCAGAAGAAAGAAAAGATGGGGGTAAATATGAGGAGAGAATTTTCCAGGTGAACAATGTATGGAGTATGGAGTCGGGGGTGCACTTGGTCGTCCTGATTGGGAGAAAGGTGAAGGGGGGAACTTGTAAAATGCACACATCAACATACGACGTACGACGTAAAGTAAAGGGCGGGAGAAGAAGAAGAAAAAGAAAACGGATGGGAGGACGTGCGAGGCAACGAGCACGTCGCTCAGCTCAGTCCCTGTGGGCTCAAGCCATTGATCCTTTTCTTTTATTGCTTGGCAATAAACAACATGCTCCACGTCCCACGCAGACGACGACATGCTCGTTCGTCGGTCGCGATGTTATCACAATCCCCCTCCCTGCCCCTTGTCTCCCTGCCTTTTTATCCTTTTCGTGGGGGTCCCTTTTTTGTGTCTTATGCAAGATACTCTCTAATACCACGTACAATATTATGTCGTAGCACTCGTATGAACAAGTATGCATATATATGTACGGAGTACTCCTACTCATCCTCGTTTTGTGTACGATTACCGCCATAATGAAAGCCAAATTCCTTCGATCGATCTATGGGCCCCTCTCCCCCGAACTGGTCCACAATGGCTGCATTAACGGAGAGACATGTGGGAGGGCCGGGCTGCAAAAATAAAATTGGATGGGCCTGGCGCCCCCTCCCCCCCCCCTCTGATGATAGATAACGCGCTGGGAGGACACGATGGCTCTCTTTGCTCTGGCCCCTTCCCACCGCGCTTTCTCCACACGCGCACTGGGGTGAGACACCGAGAGCTGCGGGAGAAATGATGTTCCCCAATCGCAAAATATGGGGAGGAGGGGAGGGGGGGGGGGTAGGCGGCACCATTGAAGCCTTGTTCCCCAGAGGATAGCTTCCTCTGCTCTTTGTCCTCGTGTTTTCTTCCTTCGTTGGCGTGCGGCGTTGTCCTCGTCGTTGGGGGTGCTTCTTTTGTTGGCAACGCAAACTGTGCGTGCATCGTACGGAGTAGAAAAACAATTCAACATAAAATAAAAACATATGTGCTCAGTATTGTGGAAGACTCCGAGACGTCTTTCAACCGTTCTCGGAAACGTCCAAAGACCCCCCCCCCCCCCTTCTAGATCACCCCATGCTCGACAGAGTGAGGCGAGGTATGGGGGTCCGAGATTCCGAGAAGCTCCGACGACCCCCGGCCCTTTTGCTTTTATTTTTTTGTGGAAACTCTTGACAGCGAGAGGATTCGTCTCCGTTTTTGAGAAAACGGGGACAGCAAAATTCGACAACGGTATCGTTTACAGGACGGCATCGAGACGGCTCGGCTTTTCCCACCCCCATGTCCGGCCAACCGCTGCCGAGTACGGAGTACCGACAAGCAAAGATACTTGTACGATACGGCCCTCTCTCTCTGCCCCTGTTCGCCGTCCATGAGAATAGAATGGAGACGAAGAAGAAGAAAAGACGAAAAGGAAGAAGAAAACAATCACAAGACACAACGATGCTCGCTCATGAGTGGGCTTTTTTACTTTTTTTTTTTTTTTTACCGATCCTCTCTTTTTGGCCGAGAGTATCCGGCTGTCGAGTGAGGTGCTTCGACGACTACGGCTTACTCGTATGTCGTAGTCTTTTTCTTCTCTCTCCCCCATGTCCTCATTTTCTGTTCACTAGCCACTACCTTTACTCATGGGGGCGAAAGGAAGGGAGGGTGGGTAAACCGCGAGAGAAGGCGAGCAGCCCCAGACGGTACGGGAGGAAATGGAGATGCTGCACACAAATGGAGTCGTTGGGACAGAAGAAGAAAGCAAAGACGATACGAGGTAAAACGGAGCAAAAAACACCTGCTATGGTGGCAGCGGCCTCATGATAGCGCCATTCGCAGGCAGGGTTGGGCTGGGGCTTAAAAAAAAAAAAAAAAAGGGCACACCCCCAATGGGCCCATCGTGTCTTGGAAAGTGGGCCTTCTCAAGACAGTAAAGAAAGACAAAAAGGGGGGGCATTTCGAAAACCGGCGTGGTACGCTCCGTTGTAAGACACTTGTCTGCTGGGCGTACGTCGTAGGTGACAGACGGCGCGGCAAATTGTTCCCACGGAGTGAGAACCCCGGCCTGCGTCCTCCATCCTTCCGAGGATCTTTCTGTTCCTTTCCCTGCTGTTCCTTTTTTTCGGGCTGCTCATAGCCGTAGCCGTGGCCTTTGTTTTCTGTGGGAATGGCATCTCTAATGTTGGTCCACTCCGCATCGTCCGTCCTCGGAGCCATCTCACTTCGTCCTCGCTGTCCCTCATGATCGTTTTCACCCTCCCCCGTCCTCAACAGGACCCATTTTGTGTGTGCCCAGACCCCAGATTCTTTGACTCGTTTTTTTCCCTCCCTCCCTCTTCCTGACTCATGATAGCGGTGGGGAAAGAAGGGGGTGTGCTATGCACGATGCAGCTCGCCAGGCATTCTCCGAGCCGATGCCCTCTCTTCCCCAGAATTTCCCTCCACAGGCCATAATAGCGCCGGCTGTCCGGTGGTCCTCTAGTTTTACTGGTGGTGGTGGTAGTGCTGGTGCTGGTGTTGTCATCATTGCTGCTGTTCTTGTTATTGTCACGGGGGCCTTTTTTTTTTCTCTTCTTCTTTTCCGCTTTTTGCATTATCGGCCCTCATGATCTCCAACTGATACCCACACCCTTCTTTTTTAATATTAATCTGCTTCCCACTACCAATGCTTGGCGCTTCTGTGCCTTGCAGGAGAGGGAGAAGAGGAAGAGAGAAGACTGGAAGGTGTGGCTGTTCTCTCGCCTTGCCCCCCCCCCCCCCCCCCTTCTTCCCCAAACTGTCCCGTCGTAGTATGGAAGGAACCTGTCAGAGGGATCAAGAAACAACAATACTCCCGAATCTCGGGGGGAGGGGGGGGACAAAGGGTTCGTCACGACTGCCGAGGAGATCCCGGGTTTGGGGGCCGAAATAATAAGATACCATGGCAAGAAAAGGGGGACAGAGAAGAGGACAAAGCACGACGAGCAAAGGGGGGAGAGACACACTAGCCCAGCATCCAAGTTGCCTCCGTTCCCCGTGGGCCTCCGTCAGACACAACAAAGGGGAAGGGCTTCGCGCTGGGGTGAGGGAGGCACTAGTACTATTATGTCTTCATTGCTCTGTGTTTTTGGGTGTGCGGTACATGAATCATGCTGGCACCTCCTCCCCCTTCCCCCTTGTCGCCCCACAGAAAGACGGAGTCTGGAGTATGCGTATGGAGGTCGGGAGGACGGCGGGCATGGGGCACGTCTTTCTCACGCGAGGTCGCTTCCTCTGCCCAGCGTGTTCGTATGATTTATCGCCTGAGATGGGTCGTTTTCTTCTTCTTCACTCTCCTTCCTCTCGGTGCCTTTTTCCTCTATGCTCCGTCCGTTGTTGGAGGAAGAGACATCGAGATCTCTCTTCCTTGCGAGTACGACTGTATGTTTATTCTTAGTATTACTACTCTCAACTCTTTCACCACTCGGCAGTCTACCCGGGAAGAAGAAGAAGAAGAAGAGGAAGAAGAATGAAACAGATGATCTTTCTTCTTCGCCCCCCCCCCTCCTTTCCTACACCGGAACATCTTGCCATACGACGCACACCATTGTGATGTTGTACGCGGAGTCCGCCGAAACGGTCTCTCTCTCTGTTCCTCTCTGTTCTTTGATATTTGTTTTGTGTACGTCGTACGTCGTAAACAGAACCCTTGTCTCTCCGCCTTGCTCTCTTTCTCTTGAACCATCAGCCAAAAAAAGCCACATTCACGCTCACACCCCCTTTTCTGTTCACCCTGCTCGGAACATCCCCTCCCCCTTCCCCCCTCCCCCTTCCCCCACCTGCCCGGCCGCTAAATGGTTGGGGTTTGTGGAGGACCACTCCATGCTAGTTTGTCAACATCTGCGACGAGCATAAGCATATGAGAAAGGCTGTACTCGTACGTCGTATCTTCGGCCGTGGCACTGTTCGCGTTTTGTGACGCTCCCCCTTTCTTCTACCAGAAACCGGGTATACGCGGTTGATCGCCTCGTTCTGGCTTCTGGGTGGGGGGCAGACAAGCCACCAGACCGAAGCAAAAGATACGACGTAAGAGAGAGAGCGAGAGAGCGAGAGAGCGAGAGAGCATATCCGGAGGAAAAGAGGAAGATGCGTTCGTCGTAAGATAGGTCCCTTGGACACCGACACTGCACGGATCAACCGTGCATATGCCTACACAGGCAATGAGCCCAAAGTGCACCCCCCCCCCCTCCACCCCCAGTTTTGGATAGGCTAAGAAGTCCGAGCACAGATGCCTTTGGAAAACAGAAATGATAGAGAAAGAAAAAAAACCCAGAAAATGAGCCTCGGTCTGGCAAAAGATTGCCCCCCCCCCCCCCCCCCCCTGCCCCCCCTTGTACCGACAAAACGGTGAAGAAAACAACAACAAAAATGCAATCATCGCAGGGGAACTGGGCTGTCTCCTGGGCCTCGGTGAGCACGGGGAGAGGGTTTTCCCTAGGTCTACTGGGTCTCCCCTTTTCACGAGCCGCCGCGAGCAGTGTCTGCCCATTCTCGGCTCCATGCAGAAGCCCTTGGTCTTGTGCGGAAAGATGCAATTTCTTTTCTTTCCCCCCCTTTTGACATTCTCCTATCACGGAGGGTGAAAAGAGAAGGGGGGGGCGGGGGGGGGTGAGAATTGCATCAACAAAAGAAGCAACGGTGTGCAATCATTGTGGCATGAAAGGATTGCATCGTAAATGCGGACGACGCATAACGGAGCAGCAAGCCGCAGACGTTTCTCCGTAGAGAGTCTTTCGGCCGAGGCAGCAGACAGCCTCGCATTTACGACGCTCCTGCCACGGAGCTCGAGGGGGCGCTTCCGTGTTACGATGAGCCCCTTGTCCTTCGCGATGCCATTGTTGTGGGGGAAGAAGCGAAAAGCGAATGCCGGCGGCGCGCGGCTCATGGGCCCTGGTCCCTCCCCCCCCGTCCTTAACCGAGGATAACTTTTTTTTCCCGTTTCTTGTGTCTCACAGAGGGGACCCGCTATTAATATGGGCGATTTTCTTGTCTTAATCATCCAGCGTGTGGGGAGCGGCCAAGGGGAAAATGTGGGTGTGGGGGGGGGGGGGGTGCAGTGCAGCCGCTATGGCGTGCCGTGGCGTGTGGTGTGGCGTCTTTTGCGAACGGAGAACGCCGCGCACTAAAGATGGGAATAGCAGAAGGCGACCGGCAAAGCGGTCCTGGCTGACGGAGGACGAAAGCTAAAGCCATGCATGGTACGGAGTACGTGCGAGAGCGAGCATGCTTGTGATAACGGAGTACAAGGAACGAGTAAATAAGATGGAGAAAGGCGAGAAGAAAAGAAGAAAAACGAATCTCCCTTGGACAAGGCGCATCTCCTTGGAAACAACACCCCCCCCCTCTCCCCGAATAAACACAGATAGAAAACCTGTGGGGTATTACGACTACGGTTACGGAGAAGATGGAGAGACAAATGCGAGGACGACCCGCTCTCGGTGTTCGTTGTCCGATGCGCACGCTGGAGACAGAGCGAGGAAACGTCCGCCACGCGCAAATTGCAGTGTATCCGGGGAAGAATGCGTTACGACGGATATGCATTAGTACGCGAAGTATGTGCAGGGGCGAGAGAGAAGGGGCGAGAAGGTCGCCTCCGGGGGAGGGGGGACGAGGCACAGACAAGGATGTCTCAAACACGTCCGATGTGACGAGGGGGGGGATAGAGAAGACGATATTACGAGGACGTCGTACGCCGTATCCCACGTTGCCCGTCGCGCTCTGTAAGATACGTGTACTCCGTAGAGACTCTCTCCGTTTTGTTGGGAGCCATTGGCATCCTTGATGACAAAAAAGAGGGAGTCTGTGGTGCCTATCCGTATCTTGACTTGCTTTGTGCTGTTATTGCTCCGTATGTAAGATATCTCTCTCGACAACGTTGGTATGATTCCGGCGCCCCGGTTTCGAACCTCTGTAACAGGCCCTGGTCGTCTTCCCCCCCCCCCCCCCCCCCCGATGCCCTTCTCCAGTAAGGGGGAGGGAGAGGACTGGCCGTAGAGCAACAGACGGGGTTTTCTTTTCTCCAGCGGAACCCGGTTGTACCTTGTGTGAAATGAGGGGGGCGGCTGTTTGGACTCGGACGATTCCGATGTCTTGGGAAAAAACAGAAGGATGCGTATGCGTGCGAGTATAGGTAGCAAGGATGAGGAAGCGGTAACTGCATAAGAGCACCGGGGGGGAGAGAGAGAGAAAGGTGTCTCTGGGGTTCTGAAAATGGGAGGAGACGTGCAGAGTTCCGCCGTCCACACACACCGAGGAACGGCAAGACTGGTGAGATTCCAAATGCGCAATGCAAAAAAAAAACCCACAGAATCAGCGTTGCGTGGTGTATATGCGTATTCACAGAGTAGCACGCCTTGTGCCATTGCGTACATCACTTAACAGACGCACATATTACCCCCCTTCCCCCAACCCAGTGCAGGGACAGGGCGGCTGCGACAATGCACGCGTGAAGATCATCAACTACCACCCTCTTCCCCCTTCTCTTCCTTGGCTGACAAGCGCCGGGCTGCGTGTGCTATTACTACGTCGTGTGGACGGAGGAAGGGGAGGGGATCGTATGCATGGAACAGGCTTGTTTGGAAATGAGAGGATCTGGCCTCGCTGTGCCCCCCTCTCTCTCTCTTTCTCTCTCTCTCTCCCCGACCGGGCTACGAGGTCTTGTTGCTGCACATCCAACAGGTGTGATAATGAAGGATGGGGGAAAGAGGAAGGCGTCTGATCTTTGACTGGCGTCGGGATAGTAACAGAGCAATGTATCGATACAGAAGTTGGGACATGATAAAGAAGAAGAAATCTTGTCGTTGACAAGGACGGAAGTCCCGTCTTCTCTTGCTTTTTTCTCATTCGTTCATGCAACGCTCATCCGTTTGTCGATGAACCTGCAACGGCAATCACCCTTCCCCCCCCCTTCTCTTCTTCTTTTTTCTCTCTCTCCCCCACCCCACCCCTTCTTCCTGTCTTCTTCGCAACAGACGGCCCAAAATGGTAACCGCAGATGGCTGGATTCGGACATGTGTGTGGCCTTCCCCTCATCCTTCCTCCATCCCCCCAAACAAGGTGTGACACCAATGGAACCAGGTTTTCTGGCCCCTTGGTTCTGGGTCACGGCTTCTTGTTATCCTTTTCTATTTTTTCTCATTCCTTTCCCCCCTTTTCAAAACTCACATGTGAACGTCAAAAGGGCTTCCTTCACTCAGCCAAATTTCGTCTCCTCGGGGAGAAGCCCCATGCATTGTCTGGCATTCTGCATTCTCCTGCCCATTCTCCTTGATCGGCCACCTATTATCATCGTCACCAGGCCCCCTCGGCCCGGACTCTCTCGGGTCACCGGTCCCGCGGAATCCCATGGGGAAGGTCGTCTGTCTCGTTCCTGTCAATACTGTTGGCACCCCCCCCCCCTATGTTTTCTACTTTCCTTGCCCCGTCTTCATCCTTCTCTTCTTTCGTTTTCGCATGAGATCATGCGGAGAGAGAAGCCCGTCCACCCCACCCCCCTTCCGAAGAGGCAAGGCCCATACAAGTCTGCAAGATGCCTTTTCCCCACGTTCAAATAGCATCGACCCTGGCTCATTGCTTTTCCTCCTTCTCCTCTTTTTCTTCTGGTTCGTTGTCCCCGTCTCCAAAGCCCCCGGTCTCCACCCCCGGCCTGGAGGACGAGGGACCGCGGCTGTAGTTTGCCTGGCGTGCTACGCTTGTACGGAGTAAGATACATATCAACAAGCAGTCGGACGTTGTGGCATCTTACGACACGGTTTTCGATAGTTTGCCCCAGTTTCTTTGGGGAAATAAAGAAATGGGGCGGGAAAAAAAGAGGTCTGCAGGACAAAAAAGAAAGTAGGAAGTAAGAAGGCGCAAGGTTCGACGCGGGGCCCCCCTGCCCAAACCCCATGGCTAGTTGACAGCTACCCCGTATTAGTTCGGGCGCCGCCTTGGCCCCCCCGGGAACTCACTCTCGTGATCCCAGCCTTCTACGGAGTAGACCTGGTCTTGGGGGCCGGCCCCTGCTGGCCATGGTTTTCAAAGACACTCATTACTCCGTAGCTCGACGGGGGCCTGCAATCTTGAGCTGTTATTTTGGTCACCAGGGATGCTAAGCCCAAGGCTATTTCACAAAAAAAAAAAGCAATGGTGTCTCGGGACAACAAGGACGCTGTGGGTGAGTTTGTGTGTGGCCTGTCACAAGTGAGAAAGCCTCAAATCGGGACCCCCCCCCGGTCCTTGGCTAGGCCTGGCCCAGCAGCGTGACACCCCTCACGAACTCCTCATGCACTTTCTCCAATTTCTCAACCATCTCGACCCTTCTTCCTCTGGACGGAGATCGCGTGTATGGGACGTGGGGTGTCTGTTCTACGGACACCAGTATGTCAGACACCAAGAGTTGCAACGCCCATCGTATCATGCATGCATTCCCATCCGGCAAAAAAAGACCCGCCTCGGGCCGGCTTCCAACTTCCTTGTTCGGCTTTCTCTGCTCGTCCACGCGCTGCAATCCTTTGAAACCGCATACCGCTCTCCGTCCTCCCGGGGGGGGGGGGGGGGTAACGGAGACAAAAGAGAATGCCGGGACCAAACGTCGTAGGAAGCCTCAGGGACCGTTGTGGCGCTCTTCTCGATTGCCTGGGGCACGTGTATATCCGACGTACGATGCTAGATACCAGTAAACTCTCCCGGAAAAGAAGAAGAAAAAAAAAAGAGAGCGGAGAAGGACACGGCTTCGTTCCCCAGCATGAATGCTATCCATGTGTGCTCGTCTGAGGAGCGCATGAAAGGAAAGCCAAGCAAGGGTGCCTCTATTCTGTACAAGGAATTCTGAATGCGGCCGGCCACATGAGTCAAGAAGATCCCATGGTTGATACGGGGTGGGAAGGGGAAAGCAATGCCGCCGTGATGCCTCTGGGCCTTTCCCCCCTGATCATGGCGCGTCCCCCGCGCGGCTCCGCTTGCTGTGTCTCTCTGACACTTTCCCTTCCCTTGGCTGGCCCACACCCCCTCCCCCCTCTCCCCTGTATCGTAAGGTGAAATCTGGAGAAAATGGCGTCAGGACGGTTTTTGATTGCAGGCCCGCCTTGCTGTCTTTTTTGCTAGACGGAGTACGTCGTACGTCGTACTGCGCGGGAGTCGACTCGGCACCGCGGCCGTCCTTATTGCCACCTTCCCGCGGCTTACGGAGCGCCTGCTTGCCATCCCGTTAGGCGGAACCGAAAGAACGCAGTCTGTCGCCGGTTATCGTTGCTGGCCTGATTCCCGTCCCCGTCAGCCACCTCGGAGAAAGTCGTGGCTGTGGGCAGTGGATCCGCCCATTTTCCGTTTTCCTTGTTTTGACCAAGAAGGCCCAAGGTCCCACCACGTATTTCCGCGGGCACCTCGCTGATAGGGGCGGGGGGGGGGGGGGGCAAGGCTTCATCCCTCCGTTCTGACAGCTCATAGGCGGAACATCGATGCACGTCCTAGACTTTGTAATTAAATGCTCGGGCTGCGTTCGCCGATCGTTTCGTTGGCGTTGTGCGTCCTGTGCGTCCTGTCCGTCCTGTCCATCCTGTCCGTTTTAGGCCCGCCAAAAACCGCAGCTGGCCGCACCGCCGGCCCTGCCTCGTCGTAACCGAGCGCAATCGTGCTTTTCGCTTGCAAAGACAACGCAATTTGTGATATCGGGTGGGGGGTCTTTGGTCGGCTTCTGTTATTTGTCGGTCCATCACATGCAGGAATGCAGGAATGCAGGAACGTGGGATGGGTCCGAGTTCCAACATCCCACCAAAAGGGGAAAAAAGCAGGAGCTTCACGGACGGAGTCGATCCAGCAAGACCCCTAACCGACGCACGAGACGTGTCCCTGGCGACCCTCGTCCCCTTTGCACCGAGGGACATTGGGAGGCATCCCACAGACCGATGACGTACGGTAGATGCGGTTTGCACTCCCTTTCCCGTCTTTGGGTGGTGATGACAGTCGAACGTCGTCAACACAACGGGTTGTCAACCCCTTTGTAACAGACCTTAAAAAAAGGGCTGAAGGCTGAGTGAGGATCGACAATGTCGAGAGTCTGGAGATGCCGTCTCATTGGGCAATGGCCAGTCCTTCACCGAAGCGACCCCGACAGGAACTAAGCAAAAGGCCCTTGCGGCGTAAGTGCCTGGTCTCGGAGAAGGTCGAAACGCACGAGTACTCGTACGTCGGGGCTGCTCGACAAGGGAGAGAGCTGTCTTTCCATGTTGCTCGTTAACAAACAGCACGCCTGCTCGTATGCCCCCCTTTGATCCGAGAACAGGCCCATCGCCGCCTATCTCTGACATGTAAAGATGTCTTGCCACTGGCTCTGCAAATCGCCGTTAGTCAGGTCTTGGGGTTGTTGATCGCATGTGAATAAAGGGCAAGAAAAGGAGAAAACGACCAAGAGGCCAAAGCGAATCTGTCAGAGCTGCCCTGCGCCGCATCTATTTTTATTGTTTTGCTGACGGAGACCGCTGCAGCCAAGATGGCAAGATACCATTCGATTAGGGCCCAGACGCGCCAAATCGAGATGCGTCGCGATGCGTTGCCTGGGGCGGTGACGCTGTGGTGGCCGGTTGGGCTGCCCAGGCTGTCGGCCTGTTGGCTGTGCCTGTTTCTGTCGATTTTGTCGATTTTGTCGATTTTGTCGATTTTGTCGATTTTGTCGGTTTTGTCGTTTTCGCAAATGGCGAGATATTGTAAATGTTGCCCGGGCCGTTCTTTCCTTGCTGGTCGTCTTGTGCAGGCAAAATCCATGGCCGATGACGCCGATAAGGGGACAGGCAATGACGAACCCCGCAAAAACAGCTGCGGGGGAAGGTGCTGCCAAATTGAGACGCGATGGGAAGGCGCGTCTGGCCGAAAGTCTACGCCTGGGTCGTCTCCAACGCAACCGCAGGGAACCGTAATCCGTAATTGGAGCAAGAAATAGACCGAGCAAAATCAAAGAGGGCCGCGCTCCTCCGCACGCGGTCAACGAAACAACGCACGAAGCATTGGAGAGGGCGGAGGAAGAGAAGACTGCATCATCCATGGACTACCACACCGTCCACGGCCATGATGTGGCCAACTTCAGCACGCCATTAGCACGTATGTATCTTGTGTCGCGTTCCGTTTGCCTCCGGGGAGCCCGGTCTGTTTGTCTACATGGCCCTGACTGTGGTGTGCGTCTCGAGCTAATCAACATGTGTGTGTGCGACGCGCGCCCCCCCTCGTCCTTGCAGACCGTGTGTTGACTGTGTCTGCCGCTGAGGCCGACGCATCCCTGCTGAGCCAGTCGTCCGCGTCGTCCACAGCGTCCACGCCATATGAGACGGCTCCGCAGCCGCCATCGTCGCGCTTTGTGTCCACTGGAGTCCAGACCCTAGACGCCATCCTCGCGGGCCTTCGACGGCCGTCGGATGGGCAGGACGAGGCGTCCCCCGCAGAACTGCTGGCCAGCGGCGTGGCCGGCGAGAGCCCGCAACGAGAGGCGGGCCCTGGCACGGCAACCTCTGCGCGCCCCTTGGGCGGCGTTCGTCGTGGCGAACTGACTGAGATATGGGGACCGCCGGGGGTCGGCAAAACGACGTTTGGGTACGTACTTTGCGTGGTTGCTGACTCGCGCTGCTGATGAGGCGACGCCTTGTCTATGGAGGAAGGGGGAGGGGGGTAGAGGAACGAAAGAGCAGCTGCTGATAACATTCATGGTACAGGATACAGCTTGTTGCAAGTGCGCTTCGTGACGGTGGAAGCGCCGGATGGATAGGTAAATCATGTCCTGTGGGCTCGCGACCGACGGCCCCCGGGGCTCGAGGCGCTCCGCATCTTCTTCTTCTCTCCGTCCACGCTATGCAGAGAGACGGCATCCCCATTGTGAGCCATACCGATTGCTAAGCCTCCCCTTCGACGCAGACTGCTTCCAGCCATTGTGCGATGAGCGGCTGGCCGCCGTGGTCGACCACCAGGCAGGCCGTGTGTCCGACGGTGATGGTGCCAAGAGCTTGGAAGACGGCTTCGCGCGGTACGTCTGTCGGAGCCTCGCGCACTTCATCGCCATGCTGTGCCCGCCGCCGCCCACGCAGCCGCCGTGCGTTCCGCCTGGTGCATCCGTTCTGGTCATCGACGGCCTGTCCGCCCTCGTAAACTACGCACTCCCGAGGACGACCGAAGGCAAGGGTGCACCGCTCATGGCCAACGGAAAGAAGGGTGGGTTTTGTTCCTCTGTCCCGTGGGACACATTGACACAACACCGTACGGTGCTGTGGTTTTTTTGGGGAGGGGGCTTTTTGTGCCGAGAGAACCTGACAACCCTTTTTCTATCTAGGCCCCGCGCCATATGAAAAGAGGACCCAGGTGCTGCAGTACATCGCGGCGGCGCTGGAGCGCCTCGCGGAGACGCGCAACATTGCCATTGTTGTCCTTACCCAGTGCGCCAGCCGCGTGCAGGCAGAGCGCGGCGCCGCCCTGGCGCCTGCCCTCAATGCATATGTGTGGGACCGCGGCATCGCGACGCGACTCGTCCTCTTCCGGGACTGGGCCTGGAAGGCCAACCGGCCCGTGGGGGGCCGCTTCGCCGGCGTGCAGAAGCTCAACGGGTACGGCAGCAGCGAAGGCATCGAGGACATTGTCGCATTTGATATCACAGAGGTGAGATGCGCTTGGGTGAAGCAGTTTCCCCACCAGAGCCATTACTGTTTCTAATGCTATTTTTTGTTTTGTTTTGCAGACTGGCCTTATTGAGGAGCACTACACAGCCGTGCCGCCACGGTCGTCCATCTACAAACGGAAACTTGGCGACACTGAGCTTGACGGCCGGACTGCCGACGACGACTACGGCTGGGACGACGAAGACGACGACAATTTGCCCAGCATGCCGCCACAGTGGCAGGGCAGCGAAGACATTCTCCTCGGCCACCGGTACGAGGAGGAGGAGGAGGAGGAGGAGGAGGAGGAGGAGGAAGACGAAGATGAAGAGGAAGTGGAGGCCGAGAGTCTTGTGGGCGAGGACGAAGGCGAAGGGATTGGGCAAGATGGGGGTGCATTACAACCACTCGAACAACTTTACAAGGCAAGGAGGTCATCGCATAGTGTTGCAGACAGCGAGGATGAGTCGGACCTATAGATGAGATTGGCCGGGTCTCCTTTTCTTTTGGACTGAGAGAGAGAGAGCGTATGCGAGCGCACTGCAGCGACAAAACGATGTTATATGACGATACGGAATACACACACGAACGCCTCTTGAGAACAGACACATATGCCTTTTATTTTTGTTTCTCATTCTCCCATCGTGAAGTCTCAAGCAACCAAGCATCAGCTCTGGACTGCCGTTTCCACGGTCGCACATTCACTGGGGCGACGAACGACTGCAAGACCCATGGCATCTACAGCCAGTCTTGGCCCATGCCCTTGGAGCACACAGCGGAGTTCAACTCGAGTCCTCCCCATTCTGCCCAAAGCGAGACGGGCGACACCCCCACCACGTATATCCTCGCCTTTGTTCGTAGCTTGATTGTGAAGCCCTGGCGATATGCCCTTGTGATACATATCACTGTCCTGGATGTATTCGAGGGGTCATGCCACTGTCCCTCCATCGTGTCCTTGATGTCGAATAGAAGATGGTAGCCGGCACAATAACCATGAGCGAACCCTGCAGAGGAGAACCTGTGTCGATGACATTCCCATCGACTGATCCCACTCGTCTGACTCGCGGGCCCACAAACCAGAATCAAAAGAGAAAAAAAAGGACTGCCCTTTGGGCGTCCTCTCCAAGCTCGGTACGCGATTTTCCTCGTCTAGACACGGCGGCACATATTCAGCCAGACCGCTCTCGAGCCTTCCAGGTTCAGACTATCGTACCCCGAGCAAGATCGCTGTTATAGTAACCAGTTCGCACTCGACGCCTCGCCAAGGAGAACGAGGACGCCGTGCAAGAGAAGTTTGGACGTGCTGCGGGCCGACAATCTCTCTCTCAGAATGATACTAGGTGGGCTCCCCCCTTTCCCCCCAAAAACAAAACCACTCGCCAGTCTTGTCTTTTTTATTCCATTTGGCAGGTCTCTTTCCAGTACAGGGTAGTACACTCATACCCCCCCTTCTCTTTCCACCCTGCCTAGCGTATCCTCCTGGGTTGAGACTCACCATGTTACCACCTGTCAAGCTTGTTGCGGACGGTATCCCTCGGATGAAGAGGCAATGCTTTGGTTCTGCCGAGGCTCACTGTGTCGTTCAAAACAACACTCCAGCAAACACCTAGGGAAAAAAAGAACTTCTGATCACCAGAGAAGTGGTGCTTTGGAGAACGACAGACGAGAAGCTGTGGGAAATGGGCTAGACGGGCCGGGAGTTGAAAGCCTCGCAATCATCTCTTATCCCAAGGCTCTCGATACAGATACCATGAGACCAGTTCCTGTGGTCTTTTGTTTCGACGAACACGATCACGATGATCCTATCTGCCCAACACCCAAGCCACCGTGTGTACCTGGCAAACTCATTGTCGGACCTCGAGGATCAACAGATGATAAAGCGCTGGTGCTTCAAAGCTCCTTGTCCTACGATGGCCAGGCCCTCTGACACGATGTAGTCATTGACCAAGTTCGATCCTTTGGCTACGACGACGGCAATACGGAATCGCCCATGCCTTGTGACTCTGTGACTGGGAGGCGCTTCTGTCTCTTTGTGTGTGTGTGTGTGTGTAAAGCTTATTGAAATCCTCCTTGCCGTTCTAATTTTGACAAATGAAGACAGAGAAAAAGTCCTCGTCATGGCCACTTAGATCCCCTCGGGCATGTCTCACAACATATCGGCTGCCAATATCTCCAGGGGGTGGGAAATGAGCTGTCTGGTCTTTTTTTTTTCAGAACGATGGCATCTAGGAAAAAAATGAAGGCGGCACGTCCGACGTTTGGGAACTATCGTGACTGCAATATCCGAAAAGTAGCATGTGCCCCGCCAACCCCTTTTGCCTTCTTCTGCCGGGGGGGGGGGGAGGTTGTTGGTGTCTTACAATGCTGCTCGTCTCCGAAGCAATCACCAGGAATCCAAGAATCCAGGAAATAGAAGGATTGCAAGGCAATGAGCAGCCACATCGGGACAGCATGCCGTCGTCTCCAGAGTCGAGCTGATGATGAACTTCGAAAACGCGTTCGGAGTTCACAGCCCCCCTCCTCCTCCCATTATCAGCCTCATCCAATACCCGATGGCCTAGTTGGTCTTCGCGTTCCCTTTCGTTTTGCTGCTGCCTTATCGAGTCGCACACATTGGCATTCGGACAAGGGTCCCGTTGCAACCGTCATTTCATGATGCCGTGCCGCATGCGGCTGATGTCGATTGCCCCGTGGCCGCTGATGCAGGATCTTTGTTGGTGGAGGGACACGCCGCGAAGATTACCCTATTCAGAGGGCAGGGCGCGACAAAAGGACGATGCAGTGCAAGCCACAAAGGCAAAATAAGCATTGGATCGGGAACAAGCATTCTTCCCCGCGAACCAGACGGTTTGTCTGCATTCCATGTGAAACCCAACGACTTGGAAGGGCGCCGAAGGGGGGGCATTGGGGTATTATTACATAAGGATGCCGTTGTGGCAGAGCACCAATCAGAATGCGAAAGCGCGGGAATTTGGCTGGGTCGCCCGCAGAAACGATCTGCTGCAAGCGTTTCCGCCATGCCAGGTACCAGAGTGCTGCGATTGGCTGGCTGCTCCCGGCGCCCCAAAGTGGTGCAGTAGTGCCCTGACACTGCAGGTACCCAGCCAGTACGGGCAAACGGCGCGACAAAGAGGGACTCTTAAATTGGTCACCACACTTTTCGCTTTTCACTTTTCACCGACAAAGGAAAAAAAACTAGTTTGAGGGCCACCCCTCTTAAAGTCGGAGGTGGAGAGAAAGAGGAGCAGTCCCAACGGCCGCCGTTGGCGGGAGTCGGAGATGAAGACGGGGAAAAGGCGCAGACGGTGAGAGAGAGAGAGAGAGAGAGAGAGGTCTCGAACACTCCGAGGTATGGCGATCGTTGGGAGGGCGACAGGCAGAGAGAGATTCTGCGTCGGCATGAAAAAGTACGACGAAACGACGCTGCGATCGCACCCGTAGAGAGTCAGCGCGGGACGATATTGCGCTGCTGAGGGGCGTAAAGCCCTGGGCAGTGGCGGTCCCAGCGTCGCTCCTCGTCGTCACCGACGCTTCTGGCTCTCTCTGTTTTCTCTGCACGTGCCCTGGCCCCCCCTCCTCCTCCCGCTCCTTCCCTCGACTGGTAGCAACGGCCGAGAAGAAAGAGCGGCAGGACGAGACGAACAGCGTCCTCCCGGAAGGAGCGAACAATGCCAACACATTGCTGAGCTGGCCACACTTTCCACGACTGGCCAGGACTGCGAGGCGAGCCAGAGCGGAACGCACCAATGACGGCAGGAGAAGGCGGCTGTGAAAATTCTTCATGCCACCTCACGAAAGCGCACGAGTCGCACCTTCCGAAACACAAGCATGGCCTGGCCAGGCCGGGCCAAAAATAATCCACACAGACAGCAAGATTCCCACGGGGAAAAACGACGAGGGCAGCGTAGTGGCCACACACAGCAAGGGGGTTCCGGATCCCTTTCCAAATTTAGGTCTCGTGGCGAGGGGTTTTACACCCCCGACGTCCTCAGACAGCCCCTGGGGGCTAGAGCCATCTCCGATGCGATGGTGTAGTCGCAGGTGTTGGGATCCCAACCCTGCCATGGCGCCCATGCCGCCCGTGTTGCCTTGCATTCCCCCGGGCATCGCACACATCGCACACATCGCACACATTGCACAGCGCGAGCGCTTCTGAGAAGTCGGCAGTGGCCAGGCCTGGCCTACGTCAGCCATTTCCGTGAAATTAAGAGAGCCCGGGTGGTGGCAAGAGGACTGGACGAGAAAAAGCGCAGACAGCGCGGTTGGACGAGCCACAATATTAGGAAATAATACGTACCCTCCATGTATCCTGGCCCACATTTCCGCGTTGCTGCCACGGCCAAGGCCCCATATTTCCCTTTTGCGCTACCCCGAGAGCACCACGACTGGCGCAGCCCATAATACATACCGTTGATATTGTTGTCGCGTGTGTGGGTCCCCTTATTTTGGGTCCCCTGCCGCCTTTCCTCTTTCTCTCATAGGTACGTCGTACACACACCAGAGCGGCCTGTGTCGTGGGCGCTCTTTGTTGTCCCCTGTCAGGGGGGGGGACTGTTTGCTGCATGATCTGTGCGCTTTCCTCATCAATCGCTGCGTCCCCTTTCTGCGCCAGGCCTCTTCCTTCCTATTTTACCTCTCGTGTCCCTCTCTTTGTTCCATTCTTTTCTGCTGTCATCCTCCGTCCACAACCTCGTCCCTCGCTCCCTCGCCTCCCCTCCCACGTTCGTTTCTCAGAGTATTTCGCATACTCGCTCCATTCTTTTGTTGTCGGTGATTTTGCTTTTCTTGGTCGTTTCGCCCTTTTATCTCTTCGTCTCCCCTCGAATCTCGTCTCGCCTCGCTCGGCCTCGAAAAAAAACAAAACCGCTTCTCGCCATCGCAACGAACTCTCTGCTCGGTGTTCCATCGCATCCCGTTCGTATCCCGTTCGCATCCCGCTCCATCGCTCCATCGCTACATCTGGTCCCGACCTCTCGTCACGATGCTTCTGAAATCCTCGACGGCCCTGGCCATTCTGGCCGCCGCCTCGCAGGCCGTGGCTGGGCCGCAGCCCTACGTCCCCGACAACGCTCCCAAGATGATGTCGATCCGCGACATGTTCGGCGTCAGTCGCCGCGACGCCAGCGACGGCTACACCCCGTCGCAGAGCTACTGCGGCCTGGGCTCGACCTGCGCCGAGGCCTGCGGTGCCGGTTACGAAACCTGCACGTCCACGGACGACGCCATCCACTGCTACGACCCCAGCGCTCTCCAGACGTGCTGCCCCGACGGCTCTGGCAGTAAGTTTTGCGCCCTATCCGGTCCTGCCATGAAAGAGAAAGGCGGACGCACTGTACCGTGCCTGCTAGGCCCCATAAACCCATCTAACTCGTATCTCCAGACTCGTGCGAGGATGGCTACTTCTGCACTGCCACCCCGACCGGCGACACCCTCTGCTGCCCGAACGGCCAGACCCTGGCCGAGTGTGCCGCCGCCCATAGCATCGTCGGCTCGCTGACCAAGGAGACGGCTGCGCCCTCGACCTCCTCGACCGCCTCCTCCACGGCATCGTCGTCGTCGGAGCTGTCGTCGTCGTCGGTTGTCTCTTCGTCGACGACCTCCAGCGCCAAGACCACCAGCGCCCCGGTCAAGGGCACCGGCCACCACGGCCTCGGCGCCAACAGCACTGTCGTGACGTCCTACAGCACCAGCTTCACGACCACGTCCTGCTCGACTTCGGCTGGCTCCGTTGCCTCCGCGGCCAGCAACTACACGACCACCAAGGGCGGTGCCTCATCCACGCCGAGCGAGGTCGTTACCAGCGCTGGCGGCTTCATCAAGCCCGCCGGTGCTGCTGCCGCCGTCCTTGCCGCTGTGTTCACGTTCCTGCTGTAAATGCGGAACCCGCCCTCCTCTTCTCCTTCCCCCCCCGCCCCCTTCGCCTCTCCCTCTCCTTCCAATCCGCCACCGGCTGCTACGAGTTCATGAGACAAACGACATTCCAAACCTCCAAACACTACCAAGCGGCGTCCTCCAACCTCTTCTCTCCGACCTGTCCCTCCCCCCCCAATCCCCCCACCCATCTTTTTCTGTGCTTTGTTGGATGTTACAATGGCTGGGCACGTTGCGGTGGAAAACTAGCCGCATCGTAACATTCAATGGCAAGAACACGCATCTTCACATTTGGTTGAGGAGTTGGCTTTTTTTTTCTTCTTCTTCCCATTTCGGGTTCTTGCAATGTATCTTGCTTTGCAGACTTTTTTTCTTCACTTCTTTGTCTTTGATACCTCTGGGAGTGAGCAGCCTTTGTGCTTTGCGGAGGGACTGCTTCACCAACTCGTTTCACGACATTTAGCCCCCCCTCCCCCCCTAACCATTTAACCCTTTTCTTTCTTTGATATCATCTGCTGTTGGCGAAGGCTTTTCTGTGCTTTTTCTTCTTTTTTCTTTTTTCTTCTTATGTCGTTTTCCGAGGCTTGCCTCGTATGACACAAACCGCCGCTTTGATCTAGTTTTGCGTGCCTCTATTCTTTGTTAATTTCTAGTTTTGCTCAGGAGAAAAAGGAAAATTGTAACATCCAACATTCGCACATGAAGGCTTGTGCCGCGAGGCATCCATCTAGCGTTGTATCTTATCTTACACGCAGTGTTCGTCTTGTAAATCGGTCCCCCGGCACGACAACTTGGTGTGTAGAGGCCCAAAGCTGCTCTTGCAACGCGAGACTTTCGGCTGCTTGGTTTGAAGAGGTGGTTCTGATGGTATTTTTCTTATTTTCCTGGATCGACAGACAATACGTAAAGTAAGGAGGAGGATCAATCTTGTTTGTATTGTTACATATTATTAATGAGACGCCGCACAGAGCAGAGATCGCCGCTGCCCACTCTTTGTTTGATACAATGCTGTCTCTCGGCAGCATTTTCTGGCGGTGATCCTGTCGATCCTGGCGCATCATGATCTGGGACCCCCCCCCCCCCCTCCCCCGGTTCAACTCCTTTAATTGATTTTTATCTAACCTCTTTTCCTTGTGTTCCTCGTCCGGCCCACCCTTGGGGCAACACAGCACAGCACCAATCTGACAAAGGTTATCATTTGCAGAGTGCTGAATACTGGGGCATCCACAGGGAAAAGATGAAGGGCCATGTGAGTACTTTGAGGATCATTGCATTATTATACTATGAGATTTGCAAAGAACTATGTCAATAGATGAGATATGAAAATAGGTTTCCCGTTTGCCCCTTGAACACCAAAGCTTCACAACCGATGGAAGCGAAACAAGACAAAAAAAGCCATAGTTGTTCTCTCCTTCCTCCACGAAACAAAACAGTAAGGACAGCCAAGCCGGCCCAACGTACGCTGTGCTGAGTATGCATCGTCTCTCAGAGGGGCTCTTCGCCCATGCCTCTACCTCAGGCATCGTATTCCGGCGGGCTGTCCATGATTTCGTCGACCGGCTGTCGGCGCGCGGGCTGCTGTTGCCGCCGCTGCCGCTCTTGGGCTAGTGCCTGCTGCTGCTGCGATACTGCGCCGGTCCCGGCCCCGGCCCCGGTTCCGGCCCCGGTTCCGGCCGCGGCTGTCGCTGAAAAGACGCTGTTCTCCTGGGAACGCGCCATCTGGACGCGCTTCCGATTCTGATTCTGCAGCAGCCACAGCTGCTGCTGGTACTCCATGAAGCCCGTCCGCTTGTAGCTCAGCACCTCGTACACGGCCTTTGCAATCTCCAGCGGCCGCTTCCGCCAGTCCCGCTCGGCCCAGACCTTGCGCAGCAGGCTGTCGGCAATGGCCGTGGCCACGAACCGCACGGCGTGGTCCTCGGGCGTCCACGTCGCCTTGTCCGGGTGGTACGCCAAGTACGCGACCGACTGGCCGTTGATGGCGTCCTTGGCGCGCTGGGCCGTCGTGGTCTTGTCGGGCTCCGGGTCGCTGGGGGGCCGGTCGAGCGTCTCGGGCGCGTATTGGGCCGTTTTGTACAGCGGCACGAGGTAGTCATTGCAGTACTCGTGCCAGTCGCCGTCGAGAAACGTGAGCCATTCGCGGAACTGGGTGGCGTCCTTGAAGGGCAGCAGCTCGAGGATGAGGCGCTCGTGCTGGGCCGAGAGGAGGGGCCCATGGGATAGAAGGCCATTGCGGAGTGGATCGGCCATGCCGCTCCCCATGGCCGCGGAGGAGCTCGACGAGGCCGACGCGAAGGCCACGCTGTGCGAGGGCTGACGGGCGGGCAACGGCGGTGGGCCACCGTCCAGCACGGGCGAGCTCTTCTCACCAGATACCATGATGGAGGGAGGGGGGGGGGGGAGGGGGGACGCGGGGTGATTGCGGACGAGATCTGTGTCTGAGGAGAAGAAGAACGACTGCCTTTGAGATGGAGATATTTGTATTGAAGGAAAAGCAGGGTGGAACACAGACGGCAGGGGGGGGGGGCGTTGTTGTCCGACTTACACGCGACCTTGTGGATGAGGCCGTTCATACAAGTTGACCCGCCGTCTCTTTTAAACCAGTTTTAAAACGGTTGCCTGGATGTCAATACCGGGGTAGCGAGCGGGGCGCAGCGTCAGCTCTGGCTGTTTAGTGCTGACTCGCCCGCGCAATCGAATGAGATATGTGCTAAAGGATAATATATGCATGTATCGAGACAAAAATGCATATAACGAGTAAAATATGCAGCTACGATGTGCTCAGCGAGCGGCCTCTGCTTCGCGCACGGCAGGACATCAGCCCGGCAATGAGAAGAGAATGCGCATGCGTATCGGATTTTCCAAACCGACGGTGACACAGCATGTGTATTACACTCGTATTCTCAAGATTGGTTCTATTTTTGCCCTTGGACAATAAGAAAACAACAATCATGCATTGCATTCGCGAAGAAAAGCGATATTTCGAAATTTTGACTTTCGTAATGCATCTAGCCGCTCTGGGACAAATCGTCCTTCCAATGGGAAAGTACGAGTACAGCAGTGTTCAGTTGGGGGCGCGCGCCAACAGCGAACCCCTCCCGCTGGAATTCCGTAGGGCGATCCCTGCGAGTCCCTCTCTCCCTTTCTCCCTTTTCCTCTTCAGCCATCAGTTCATTTTCATTGTTTCATCGACCCACAGTTCTCAATATTGGCGTTTTTCTCTTTTGACAGAGGCCCGCCCACCCCTAATAAACGTTCAATTCTTCCAACGCTCTTCATCTCATTTTCTTCATCGTCATGCTATGTTTTTTTTTGGTTTCTTGTATTCTATTTTCCTATTTTCCTATTTTCCCCTTGATTCCCCCGTCTCTGGACGCTCAACTGGCTTTTATTGTGTCCCGACCGCCGACAACGGTCGCTCTTTCCCTTGAGTCACGAGGGCGCCAACGCGACTGCCTGCTTTGGGTGTCTGAAGATCCCCGTAAGTGTCGCGTCACCCGCGCACACACAGAAAAGCGTCATCGCCCGCGGTTCAACGCGACTCATTGAGCGCCCGGCCTGGAAAACGGCCTCGTTTCCCTCAAAACAGTCCAGCCGCCCCTCCTGCCGCCGCCCTCCCCCGTTAAAGGTACAGTCGCCTCATCTCACTCCTGTCTCATTGTCCCTTCATGGCACCCGTGAGATGGCCACTTGTGTGTCCCGTTGAACGTGTGTTATCGGATGGCCTCCCCTCGTCGCATCTCACCAGGAGTCGCATCCGCGGGTAGGGGATCTGCTGTGTTTCTTCATTGCGTTTTTGAGGCGCATCTGGGTTTCCGCCCATTGGCGCGCGTGCTCACGCAGACGCCCTTGCACCGGCACTCTCATTCTTTCATTGTCTTTGTCCTCCGCTCGCGTTCCGTCGCACGCCGGGGCGTTGTCGTGCTGACGCCCGTGCTCCCAAACAGCTTCTAGTTTCGTCGACCGCGAACGAACGCCATGAGCGAAAGCGCGGCTCAAGCCGTCGCTGAGGCACAGCCGGTTGCCGATGTCATCGAGGCGAAGACCAGTCCCGATACAGGCGCCACGACTGGCCCTGAGAAGAGCCCTGAGAAGGGCCCCGGGACGGAGTCCGAGGCCAGGCCCGAGACGAGACCCGAGACGAAACCCGAGGCGAAACCTGAGGCGAAACCCGAGGCGAGGCCCGAAGTGAGCCGGGAGACGAGACGCGAGTCCGCCCAGGCGCCGACGAAGCCGTTTTCATGGCTGTAAGCTCCAAATGGCCCTCCTCTCTTCCCCAGTCCACTGCAGTAGCTCTTTGTCTAACCACCACCGCGCCAGAGACCCGCATCCGATTTTCGTCATCCTCTTTGTCGGCAGCGAAGAGCGGCCCTTTGGAATACAAAAAGACTTCTTGTGCGCCAAGAGCCGGCACTTTCGAGACTACTTCTACGGCGGTAAGGCTGTCAATGGCGCCAGCAAGAAGACGGAGGACGGCCGCAATGGCACAAGCACAAACGCAAGCACAAGCGCAAGCACAAGCGCAAGCACAAGCATACCGGCAGACAAGGGGGGCGACGAAGAAAGGGCGGTCGAGCATGTCGTCCATCTTCCCGACGTCTCGGTCGACACGTTCGCCTACGTCCAGAATTTCCTATACACGGGCCAAGTCGTTCCACCAGACGAGCCGGGTGCCAGCCAGACCAAGCTGCCCTCCTACGAGATGCTCGTCCGCGTATGGAAACTGGGCCACCGCTTGGGCGTCGAGGGCCTCTGCGAGCGGACCCTCGAGGCCATGGCCGAGAACAAGCGTCTGACGCAGACCATCCCGGCTACCCATATCCTCGTGCAGGTGTGGAAGGACACGCCCGAGGGCTCGTCCATCCGCCAACTGCTGCTCTCCTGGGCTGCCGAATACTTGCGATCGAGCGAGGAGCGTCGCTCCGACTTTGCCCGGGCCCTCCCCCAGGAACTGCTGAGCGAGCTGGTCGTGGCCATGAGCAGCTCCTATGGTGACTTTTGGACGCTGCCCAACGTCTTTAGCAGCATCACCGGAGGAGGAGGAGGAGGAGGAGGAGGAGGGGGACCGGGGGGAACTTCCCGCTCCGGAGATATCAGCATCGGCAACAGCCACGGCAGCAGCAAGCACCACATGGAAGGTGGCGGCAGCGGCAGCGGCAGCGGCGCCGGTAACCATGGTGACGTCTACATGCGCGACGCGGCAGCACCGGCCCCGAAACGCCCGCGCTACTTCGAGTCGTACCCGCTGAGCAACAACGCCGGAGGGGGAGCCGGTGCGTCAGCTTCGAATCCGTCGACGCCCCACGCGAACAGCGCGAACAGCGCTGCGCCATCGCCGGCGCTGCCGTCCTCCGTGGTCGTGAACCGAAAAGCGAACCGGACGTCGCTGCCGAGCCAGCGGGTCTTTTCGACGACGACAGCACCCGCACCCACGGTTCCCAAAAAGCGCGGCCACCAGCTGGTGGACATGGATGCCTTCAGCCCGGCCCAGAAGCTTCGGTTCTGCAACGACCTCCTGACGCGGATGCTCTCGGGCCCTGGATTCTGGACGCGGCTGGTGGGCCCGTTCCGGGAACCGGTCGACCCTTCCTCTGAGGGCATCCCCGACTACTTTGAAACGGTGAAGCGGCCCATGGACCTCGGCACGATCAAGGCGAACCTCGACAGCGGGCGCTACGCGTCGCACGAGGAGTTTGTGGCCGACATGCGGCAGATCTTCTCCAACGTGTACACGTACTGGAAGAAGGGCGACGCCATCTGGCAGGTGTGCGAGCGCTTGGAAAAGACTTTTGAAGAAAAGTACTCGCAGATGAACAAGTGGCTAGGCAAGCTGGACGGCGAAGAGATGACCTAGGGCGAGGCCCGGAGGAGGAGGACGAGCGGCTGACTTCACGGCGTCCTAATATTTCGTATCCGGGAAGGGGGACATACGTATGGCTCTATATATATCTCTCTCTTACTGTGTTTTTTTTATAGATGCTTTGGTTTTGTGTGGATTCGCTCGCGCCGGCTGGGTTGAACACAATTTGGAATACTAATAGGCAAGGAAAACCCGGGGGTTTCTTGGAGGATGTTATATGGTGACCTTTTTGGAGGGTTTTTGGAATATTTCGCAACGCTGCGCTTATCTGTCTTGTAATCCTAATACTGTAAAAGTACAACATAGTCATCGTGGGGGCCCGTCGCCAGGGGATCATCAGAGTCTGGCAGCTTATTCCATCTGCTCTGAGAGCTTTTCATGTCTCTTTTCACGACTCGCCCGAACCGTTCTCTTGTCAGTGGCATCCTGCAGAATCCAACGCTGCGGGCGAAACAGCCCGATACCATGTCCTGTCACCCCAGGGGGGGACGTTCTCTCCTCAAGGCGCTCATGCCCACTTGATGCCGAAAAGGGTCACCTTCTTGTCGCCTGCAGCGTCGCTCCCCTGCTTCTCCAAGTAGATCCGCTCGTGCCCTGGGACGTCCAGGTAGAAGTACTGGTAGGCGAAATCGTCCTGGCCCCTGGGCCGCGCGAGGTGTATGTTGACCGTCCCCTGGGCCCGCGGACCCTGCACGTGGAAGTTCATGAGCAGATGCTCGGTGCCCTGCGCGTCCGTTTTCGACGTTGACCTGGGGGGAGAAAGCGAAAGAAAGCGAGTTAGTTTCGGGAGATACTCGTGCGGAACACACGGGAGGCGAGGTAGGGTTGCCCCGGAAGGGATTCCAATGTGGCCAGATCTTTGTTAGTTTGTTACATACGCAATTGGCCGTGCTCGCCGCCACTTGTTGGAGGTCTCTTCACCAAAGGCCGTGATCTGGCGGCTGTCGCCGAGGACGTCGGTGCACCGGTGGTCGGCCTTGATGCGGCTGACGGCCCGGTTGAAGCTCGAGACCTTGCTGTCGGGCGAGAACACCTCCGTGTACAAGAAGTACGCCACGCCGCCCGTCAGCACGACGCCCACGATGACCATGCCGAAGTTGAATGTCTGCTGGGCGGCACGGGCCGTCTTCTCGCCGCCCGACAGCTCGGCCCACGGCACGTGGCCATCGTCGTTGAAGGGCGTGACAGCCCGCCGGCGGGAGGCAGCAGAGGAGGAGGAGGAGGACGACGACGACGACGACGAGCTCTGGTGCTGCGTGGCATAACGCCGGGCGACAGCCGGCGTCGACAAAGGTGGTTGCAGTGTGGGCGCCGCGGTCGCGAGAGCGGGGAACGAAGCCGCGATGCGACAGCCGCGGGCCGCCGACGACGCCTGGCTGGCAAAGGAACAAACGTGGGACGGTCTCATGGCGGGGGAGGCGTTTGCTGGCCGCCCATGGTCCTCTTGTTCGTTGCAAGAAAGAGAGGGGGGAAGGGGGGGGGAAGGGGTGTATTCCGGCGCAACGAGGGCAAAGCTGGCGTCCCGTGCTGCCGTCGTGGCAATGGAAGAGCAGCTGTCTTTGAAAAAGAATCTTTTCCCACAATACTGTGGGGAATGTTACCAGTCCAAACGAAGGCTAGCGGCGATCAAAAGCCAGAAATATGCCAATAGGCGAACGGCGCACTGTGCCCCCCCCCCCAATCCCTTACGACATGCCTACAACAGCCCCCAAATCTCCACTAAAGGGGGGATTTTCTCGGGCCTTGGAGGGGGCGAGGGCCGCTGGAACGGAGTGAAGAAACAACAAAATTAGGGGACGGGCCCAGCCAAGGGCGGGACACTACCCACCCGTAAGGACGGCGCTGGCTGGACGTAATAGTGTGGCCGACTCCGACTCTGGGCAGGGCGATGATTATTATCGCGAACTTGTCCTCTTTCTCTCTGCGTTTTCTCTCCCTCGCTGCCCCTGTCCACGCATCGTTCCCCCCTGCCTCTCGCACCCGTCCACCGCCACCACAACCGATTGGCGCTCTCTTCGACGATCCGTCTCCAATCGCATCGTGGGCCGCTGGCTTCCTGTCCGCGCAACACGACGGACTTCGCTCTTCCGATTTATCCCTTTCTCTCTCCCCCCCCCTCCCTCCCTCTCCTCGCCCCCCCTCTCTCTGGGCTCGACGCGCACCGTCAAGATGAGTGGCCTCGCGACCAAGCAGCAGTCGCTCAAGATCTTTGAGAAGCTAAAGTCAAAGCCAGCGAACAAGGTGCGTGCCGTCTTCCATCCATGCTTTCAGAGACCTCCCTCTCCCCCCCTGGCCTCCCCCCCCACATCCTTCTCACCTCCTCCCAACGCTCGCTCACAACCAAGCTAGATCTGCTTCGACTGCGGCCAGAAAAACCCCACGTGGACATCGGTCCCCTTTGGCATCTACCTCTGCCTCGACTGCTCGGCCAACCACCGCAACCTCGGCGTGCACATCTCCTTTGTGCGCTCAACGAACCTCGACCGTATGCATCATCGTCATCTCTGGTGGTTTTCTCGCGCTCTCTCTCTCCCTCCCTCCCTACGCCACTAACACTCTATCTCTTACCCCCCCCTAGAATGGCAATGGGACCAGCTGCGCGTTATGAAGGTTGGCGGCAACGATTCCGCGACCAAGTTCTTCCAGCAAAACGGCGGCTCGGCCGCGCTCAACAGCAAGGACTCTAAAACGAAATACCAGTCCAACGCCGCGACCAAGTACAAGGAGGAGCTGAAGAAGCGCGCCGCGCGCGACGCCAAGGAGTACGTTTCTGGAGATACCTCGCAAAGGACTGTTTGGTCACACCTCCCCCCTCCTCCCCTCCCCCCTCCCTTCTCTTCCGCTTCATCCTACTTATACGCACAGGTTCCCCGGCGAAGTTGTCATCAACGACGGCGAGGCCACCGACGGCACGAACACCCCGTCCGGTGAGCCCGCCGACGATTTCTTCTCGTCCTGGGACAAGCCGGCCATCAAGAAGCCCACGCCGCCCGTCTCCCGCACTGCGACACCCCCCGTTGTCGGCCGCACCCCCTCGCCCTTCCTGAGCGCTGGCGCCAACAAGGATGCCGGCGCCCGCTCGACGTCTCCGCTGTCAGGCACCGCGACGACCGGCGACGCCCCGAAGCCGGCCGCCAGTCGCATAACGCACTCCTCTGCCCTGAAGAAGACCACGACGGGCCCGCGGAAAACAAACGTCCTGGGCGCAAAGAAAGTCACCTCGAAGCTTGGCGTCCGGAAGGTGACGGGCGATGTCATCGACTTTGACGAGGCCGAGAAGAAGGCCAAGGAGGAGGCCGAGCGGATCGAGAAGCTCGGCTACGACCCCGGGGCCGAAGAGGAGGCTGCTGCCCTGGCAAGCAAGAAGGCTGGTGCTGGAGCCAAGACCGAGATCGTTTCGCCGACGCCCGTCAGTCCCGCGAACAGCGGCTACGGCTCGGCGTCGCACACGCGCGAGAAGTCTGCCTCGGAGATGGAGCGCCTCGGCATGGGCATGGGCCGGTTAGGCTTCGGTCAGGTTGGTGGCCGTGCTGCTGCGGCGCAGTCGTCGGCAGCGGCGGCAGGGAAGAAGAATTCCGGCGGCTTCGGCTCTGTCGGTCCTATCAAGGCCAGCACTGGTGAGCCCCCCCCACACCTAAGTGCGCGCGGGCGCGGCGGCGCGCGTGTGTACAGCATTGCGCCCCCGCACAAGCGACGTCTGTCCTTCTCTTTGCAAACTTGGCGCTAACCTGCAGCAGACGAGGGCGAGAAGTTTGCGCGGTCCAAGTTCGGCAACCAAAAGGCCATCTCGTCCGACGAGTTCTTTGGCAAGGGCACGTACGACCCCAATGCGGTGTCCGAGGCCAAGCAGCGGCTGCAGGGCTTCGACGGTGCAACGGCGATCTCGTCCAACGCATACTTTGGGCGCGCCGAGGAAGAGACCGTCGAGGATTATGGCGATCTGGAGTCGGCTGCCAAGGACTTTGTGCGCCGGTTCGGCATCACCGCAGGCGATGACCTGGATAACCTGACGCAGGTATTGGGTGCCGGTGCGACGAAGCTGCAGGGCGCGATCCGGAACTACCTGAACAACTAGAGCGGTAGATTCAGGTAGCTGTTTTGGATTCAAAGAGATTCGAGGGGAATGGTGGGGGGCTCCTTGTTCCCGGACCGATCTCTCTCCCCCCCCCCCCCCTTCTCTCTCTCACTGTCTCTCACTCAGTTTTCTTTGTCCTTGGGGTGGATGGTCGCCTTCTTTTTTGCTTCCACTCTTTGAGGTTCAAGGGGGGGAGGAGGGGAGGGGAGGGGGGGTGACGAGCTTAGGGAGTGGCGGCATGAACGTGGATCAGGAAACGAATCTGGCGTTTTTCTTGTGTGTGTTTTCTTTCCTTTTTATTTTTCTTCCTCCTCCCCTCCCCTCCTCTTCCTGTTTCTTATTCTTTTCAGTCTTTATCTTTGGAACGTTATCTGTCGTGACCTTGGGGTCCTCAGGGAAAGGAGAACGCGCAAGGCTATCATGTTCTTTCGGCTTTCCCCTCAACTGACCTCTTCTCCTGTTTTCTGTGTGTTTTGTTTCTTTGTCTCTTCCCCCATTTTCTTTTTCTTTGATTTCATAAAAATGCATGATGACTCTGGGAAACAAAAAAAAACAAGGAGAGAGAGACACAGGAAAAGGGTTTATGTTTGACATGAGAGACGAGGGAGGGAGAAGGTTGACCGACAAACGAAGAATGAAAGGGGGGAAGGGCAAGGAAGAAACAGACAGCCGGCTCGCCATAAAAAACCAAAAAAAAACCAAGAGACCCAAAGTCTTCTGCAAGGCGAAGGCTTTTGTGTTTGGCTCTGGTTGGGTTTTAGTTTTTCTTTTCATCCCCTCCTCTCTTCTTTTTCTGCTTTCTCTCTCGCGTGGCTTTTCATATGATCCCCGTACGCATAATTACTATTTACGCTTTACACGATGGATAGACCAAACAATAGAAACACAAAAACACGTCAAAACCGGCGGGAACTTTGACCGTCTTGTGCTTCTGGACGTTTTATACGGTAGGTGCCTCTGTGATGTCGTGAAGAGATGTGTTTGGCCCACTCGGTCGGCTCCATGCCAGCCTCGCTCCGCCCGGGGTCATTCCGTGTCACGAGACCTGGCGAGGGTTTGGACCGCCGCGATTTTCACATGCTTTTTTTCTAAGCGCATCTTTCTAGGCCGATCTTGGCTTTGCGGAGCAGCTCGTTCGCGGGGGCAAACTGCTCTCGAGTCTTTGCTTAAAAAAACAACATCATGTGCCTCGTCCGCTGACAAGAAGGATCAAACGAGGCAATCTATTTTAGAGATATTCGGAAAGGAGCTGAGGACGAGGGGAAATTATAATGGAATGAATACAGACACCGAAGAATAAATAAAAGGAAAGTCACATACAAAAAAGTAAGACAAGATTGGAAAAAAAAAAGGAAATCGGCAAAGGCAACAAGCTTTGCCTCCGGTTGGTCATTCTCATGCGGTCCAAAATCCCATGACAGATTTATCCTCAACAGAAGAGTCGCGCAATGCAAAACTCCCAATCGAGAGAGAGAGACAGAAAAAACACTTTTTTTACAGCTTGGCAACCAGCTTGCTGCCCTGTGCCAGGGCGACAGCGGCGTCGTCGACAAGCTCGTCCACGACGGCCTTGGCGGACTTCTTCTCGTTGACGACGGACGCGCACTGGCCCATCAGGAATGGCTGGAACTGGTCCATCAGCTCGTCAATGTCGACCTCCTCCTTGTTGTCGGACGACGCCGTCTGGCCCGGCGCCGCGCTGATCTCGCCCGACAGCACTTTGTCGAGGTCGCTCTCGTAGGGGAGCTTGCCCTCCGACGTGAGCTGGCGGATCTCGTCCTGCCGCTCCGTCTCCCAGTGCTCGATGTAGGGGTTGCGGCGCACGCGCAGCGGGCGGCCCGTGAAGATGATGGTGCGGATGGTGTCGTCGAAGCCGGCGGTGCGCACGGCCTCCTTGTGCGCCTCGGAGGCGCCGGCCTCATCGGTCAGGATAAAGCGCGTGCCGACCCAGACGGCCGAGGCGCCCATCATGAGGGCCGCTGCCAGCAGCTGGCCGTTGAAGATGCCGCCGGCGGCGATGACCTGCACGGGCTGGCCGGTCAGGGGCGACTTGTGGCCGCGCACGCGGCGCACGACCTCGGGGATCAGGATCGTGGTCGGGATGTCGCCGGTGTGGCCGCCGCCCTCGCCGCCCTGCGCGCAGATGATGTCGACGCCAAGCTTGAGGCACTTCTCGACGTGCTTGGGGTGGCCGACCATGTTCATGTACGCGACGCCGTTCTTGTGGAGGCGGTCGACAATGTGCTTGGGGGGCACGCCGACGGCGGAGACGAAGAGCTTGGCGCCGGACTCGATGATGACGTCAACCAGCTGGTCGAGCTTGCCCTTGGTGTAGTCATGGCTATGAAGGGGGGGGGGGGGGGGGGCGTACGTTAGCAGGTATCCTTGAAAAAAGGGAAAAGGGCGAATCAGAGCAGACCGCCGACATACTTGGTCTTGCGGGCGTTGCCGCCGACCTGGGGGAGAAGCAGGTCCACGCCAAAGGGGGCGTCCTTGTTGATGAGATGCTCCTTGAGCTCCTGGATCTGCTCGCGCAGCATCTCGGGGGTGTAGCCGACACCGCCAATGACACCGAGACCGCCGGCATTGGTGACGGCGGCGGCGAGCTGGGGGCCAGCCGCCACGTTCATGCCAGCCAGCAGAACCGGGTGGTTGATCTTGAACAGATCGGTGATGGGGGTGCGGATTTTCTCTGTGGGAAAAGGAAAGCCACGGTTAGGAAGCGAGAACGGAGGTTGAGCGAAGAGTGAGGAGAAGAGAAAATGGGAAAACCGGAAACTTACGAGGAGAGGCCATGATGACGGTTCTGTTGGAAATGGGGGGGAAGAAAGAGAGAATGCGACAACGAAGGAGAATGGGAACAGGGACGACGAGGGTATCACAGGAAAAGGAGGAGGATCCAAACGATTCGAGAGGAGTAGAGGAAGAGAGCAGGAGGAATGGATGGAGGAAGCAGAGCTTTGTTGAGAGCGACTGTGGTATAAATGGGAAAAAGAAAAAGACCAAAGACGAGCACGAGGAGAAGGGGAAGGGTTGGAGTAATAATGAAGGGGGAAAACGGGCGCGAATGAACGAGCGATCTTGCCGCCTCCACAGAAGGCGACGGCCACATGCTGGCGAGAGCCGAGGTCGCCCAGCCAGGCGCAATGGCCCAGTTTCTGGGGGGACAGCTTGGGGCAGGCCCGCATGCGCTAAGGCGTACTCGGGGTTTAAGGCCGACGGAGTGAGCACCGAGCAAACCGCAGGCGCTATTGGGATTGGGGGGGGGGGGGGAGTTTTTCTGGGGGAGAAGGGGGAGGAGGAAAACCATTTGGTGGGGCAGGAGCTAGGGGGCAACGCACGAGGCGTGCTGACGGGGAGGAGGCAAAAGGGGAAGGAACAAGTGGCCGGAACTGGCTAAAGGGTAAGATACTTCGGAATCATAGGACGAGGCCACCGCATTGCCTTGTTCCCCCAGAAGGTCCACCGCCCGCCGCCCACCGTTCCACCAGCCTCAGCCCACACAGTCCACGGCGTCATTGCAGGGAAGGTGCGCGTTGGGGAAGCATTGGGGAACGCGCTTCGCACCTTCTCCGTCGGACCATCCAAGAACAGTGTGCCGAGGCACACTACAGGTGCCCCGTATTTCTTCTGTCGGCGTGGGCAAAAGCATGATTGTGCCTCCCCGCCCCGGCACTTACCAGGCCCCGGCCGCGTGAT
This sequence comes from Ophiostoma pallidulum, assembly GCA_019925425.1. Classification (NCBI taxonomy): domain Eukaryota; kingdom Fungi; phylum Ascomycota; class Sordariomycetes; order Ophiostomatales; family Ophiostomataceae; genus Ophiostoma; species Ophiostoma pallidulum. The sequence continues at coordinate 26,826 of JADHKO010000191.1, read as the reverse complement.
CAGGCACCACGTCATGTGATGCTGGTTTGGGGGAGTCGGTTTGTTTCCCGACAGCGTCTATCTTTGTCTGGAACTTTCACCGATCATATATCCCCCACGCCCCGGGATCTCCAACCCTATTCTTTCTCGTTTCTTTTCTTCCCCTTGCGATTCATGATTCACCTGTCAAGAAGTCCTTGCCGAACCCCTGCCGGTGCTCCTGCCATCGCACCAAGGCACACCGACTGGCTGGATCCGAGCGTGTGGCAGTTCCAGAACCAGCAAGAGACACTTTTTCTGAGACCTCTTGGCCGGCTCTGTCGACTCCCGTGTTGGCTGTGGCTCCATCGGCGAGCCTTTGCATCCCCAAGCAGCCTTTGTGTTTTTGTGTTGAGTTAGCTGTCCCCCAGAATGCGCACACACAACTGCGACCAACCATGATTCTGTGTCACAGTGTTCAGAGACGGCCGTGGACTGTGCGATAATAGCGAGGTTCGCAGCCGATTGCGAGCCAGTGCGGCTCGCTACGATGTAGAATGCACACTGTCCTCGACGAGCCAATCATGTCTCACGTCTTGGCTTTTACCTCATTTTTTTTTCTTTCTTTCTTTCTTCTTCTCTCCCTCACAACAGAAGACGGGGATGAGAGCAAACGCATCAAGACATCGTGCTACTGACGACTGACTGCGTCTCTCGACTTTGTAACGGTGCTTAAGCGACTTTGGGACACAGCGCCTCGGGCTTCCTAGGGGGCTTTCCTCCCATGATATAAAGCTCCCAAACGCGTGGCCGACTGAGCAATGAAGGCCGTGGCCGCCTCGCTTGCTCCACGTTTGTCCCAGAGAGGCTTCACCACCGCCAAGGCGTACCGTCGTCCGGCAGGTTACGCGGTGATCTGCAGAGAGACTGCCGGCAGCCGCGTGCACTCTGCACGCTGGGCCTCGTCCTGGTCCTCGCCTTGTTCCTCTGTCCGGCGGTTTTCGGCAGCGGCGGCAGCAGCACCAGCACAGCGGCCGAGTAGTCGATTCGAGCCACAGGGCGCAGCGCCCGTTTCTGGGGGTTCTGCGTGTGGAACGTCTCACCGGTGGTTCGGCTGCACACCCTCGCGCGGGATGGCGGCACCGTGCTGCCAGTCGGGCGGCTCTGCTGCAGGCGCAGCACCAGCACCACCAGCACCACCAGCAGCAGCAGGGCTTGCAGGGCCGCAGAAGACGAACAACGATGAAACAAAGAAGCGCGCGTACATTGCGCTCGGAAGCAACCTGGGCGACCGGATCGGCTGGATCGAGAAGGCGTGCCGCGAGATGGACCGCCGGGGCATCCGGGTGCTCCGGACCAGCAGTCTGTGGGAGACGGAGCCCATGTACGTCCTGGAGCAGGACAAGTTTGCCAACGGCGTCTGCGAGGTGGAGACGGAGCTCGCGCCGCTGGCGCTGCTGGACCAGCTGCAGGACATTGAGCGCACGCTGGGGCGCCGGAAGCTGATCGACAAGGGCCCGCGCAACATTGACCTGGACATTCTGCTGTACGGCAACGACAAGGTGCACCACGAGCGGCTGACCATTCCGCACATTGGCATTCCCGAGCGGGAGTTTGTCCTACGGCCACTTGCCCAGTGCGTGTCACCCCCCCACCCGGGGGCCCTCGGGGCCCCCGTATCTTCTTCTTCTTCTCCCCCCCCCCCCCCCCCTCATTTCAGTTTGCTGACCGGCAACGACAGATTGGCTTCCAGTCTTCCGCTGGACCCGGCGCGCCCATGGAAGCTGGTCCAGGACTACCTCAACGAGCTGCCGCCGCAGCGCGAGCCGCTGACGCCGCTGACGCCGCTGGGCGCGTCGCACGCGCCGCCGCTGCAGGCGCTCCGCGCGAGCCGGCGCACGACGGTGATGGCGATCCTCAACGTCACGCCGGACTCCTTCTCGGACGGCGGGCGCCACTCGGCGGCGGACGCGGCCGCGCAGGCGGCGCTGGCCGAGACGGTGCGCGGCTTCGTGCAGGCGGGCGCGACCATCATTGACGTCGGCGGGCAGTCGACGGCGCCCGGGCGGCCGCAGGTGTCGGCCGAGGAGGAGCTGGCGCGCGTGGTGCCGGCGATCGAGCTCATCCGCGCGGACCCGGCCTACGCGGCCATTGCCATCAGCGTCGACACGTACCGCGCGTCGGTGGCGGCGGCGGCGGTGGCGGCGGGCGCGGACATGATCAACGACGTGTCGGCGGGCGACATGGACGCGGACATGCTGGCGACGGCGGCGCGGCTGGGCTCGACGGTGTGCCTCATGCACATGCGCGGCACACCGGCCACGATGAGCAAGCTGAACCAGTACGGGGCGGCGGAGGCGGCGGAGGCGGCGGAGGTGGCGGAGGTGGCGGAGGTGGATCGCATGGACGACGACACCAGCAGAGGGGGCGGCGACCCCGCGATCATCGAGGCGGTGGCGCGCGAGCTGCTGGCGCGCGTGGCGGCGGCCGAGGCGGCGGGCATCCGGCGGTGGCGCATCGTGCTGGACCCGGGGCTGGGGTTTGCCAAGGTCGGAGACCAGAACATTGACGTGCTGCGGCACCTGGACGTGCTGCGCGCGTGGCCCGGGCTGGAGGGCCTGCCGTGGCTGGTGGGCTCGAGCCGCAAGAGCTTCATTGGGCGGACGACGGGGGTGGCGACGCCGGCGGAGCGGGTGTGGGGCACGGCGGCGACGGTGGCGGCGGCGGTGCAGGGCGGCGCGGACATTGTGCGGGTGCACGATGTGCGGGAGATAGCGCAGGTTGTGGCGATGGCGGATGCCATCTGGCGATACTAGGTAGAGAGAGAGAGAGAGAGAGAGAGAGAGAGCGCACATCCGGCCAAGTTGGGACAACAGAACGGACAGAACCGGATGCTGCCTCTTTTTACCTTTCCAAGAGCATTGTGGGTTTGGCCATGGATCTTGTCTGTGCATATTATTCAACATTATAAATGGGCGAGAAGGGGGGGGGGGGGCGCTTTTTGGCCAGGAGCCCTGCTGCAAGCGGGAACCAGCGAGCTTTTCTGTTTTGTTTTGTTCTTGGGTAGGCATGCACACATTTACAAGCAGTAGACAGCACGGTAGAAGATAGAGCAGCGTCTTTTCAAACAGAGGGAAGGCGGCCGCCTTTCCGTAAGACCAATTCTGAGGCGTCCCGGTGTGTTTTTGAAGCTGCCCGCGCCGCCTGACAAAAAGCAAAGACATTGAAACGAATGGGCGGCAAGCATGTTGGGCCGCCTCTTTCTCGTCGGTCGCCGGATCCGAGGGAAACGAGATACCACTCCGGAATGCATCGACGAACGGCGTGGGGGAGGGCAGGATGAGCAAGGCATAACATCGAACGAAGGATGCACCGAACCACCCCCCCTTCTTCCCCCTTCCCTTGCTCGTGAAATGACACGCACTCTTGGGTACTGCAGCGAGGAGACGACTCTCTCTTACGCACCTTGCGCGGCATCTTCTGTCTTTGTCTCAACTATGTGGGGGAGCAGCGCCGATGGCAGGGCAACACATGATTGTATGTCGTCTGTGGACTGTATTGCTTTTTTGCGGGGAAGTGAAGAAGCGAGAGAGACGGAGAGAGAGAGACTGTCTCTGCCCGCCCTACGGGGTGTCTTTGATTCGGACAGGCATGACACCAAACACATTGTACAAACGCCTGGCTGCCGAGGACGAGGCGGCTCTGGGCTCTTTTGCATGACACGACAAGAGGGCAAGGGGCCGGGCCTGTGTCTCTCGCTTTCTCCTCGCGCCGGAAGTGTCCTCCGCAGTCTTCCTGCTCCCTCATGGAACGGACCTCCCTCAGGGGACATCGGCCGCCGGCGTAGGACAGACTCAACCATTGTGACGCGTGCTCTAGGTCGATATACGTTCTCAAAGTTACGCATATGTATGATACACCTACACTTCAACACTCGTGCCTGTACGAGTATCTTACATGTATCTTGCACAACATAGCCTGGGGTCTAGACCGGCCTTTGGGCGTAATGTTTGAGCAAAGAAGTCGAATAAAAGAAAAGGGGGGGAGGAATTGGCTTGGCGCGCTGCCAAGGCCCCGTCATGTCGTCTGGGTTCAGCTGGACAGGACTGCAACACAAAGGGCGTGGGCTTGCGATTGGGCAGATATTATGGACCAGGGTCTTCCTGGAGACGAGAAGGGAAGCTGGCGCTGCGACGTGGGGTGCAGCCATGGAGAGAGTGCGGTGCGTACGGGTTCGGAGTACGGAGTACGTCGTACTTGTGTGTTTTTCCTCCTCACGGCCTCGTCCCTTTTGTGCCCAGGGGAGATTTGGCAAATCAAAATTACAATGACGGCGAGCTCGCCGAAGATGAGGGGGGCCAAGCCGTCTTGGCAAGATACGAGGTCGAGAACGGAGTACTCTGTACTCGTATGTCTACCTGCTTTTTTTTCTTCTTTCTTTTTTCCTTCTTCTTTTCCGCTCGGACGACAGCATGGGGGAAACAACTCCCCAATGCTGCTCCAGAGCCGGACGCAACCTTATTTCCTCCCTGCCAGAATCTCGCCCGGGGCGCGATGCAAGGTCACATCCCCGTCCCGTCGTCGTCTTTTCCTTTGTTCTTTTTTTTTTTTTTGCTGGCATTGATTATTTTAGCTGCCGTCCGGTTAGCTCTGTTCTTGGGGGTGCCGGCCTTTGGCAGCGTGACGTGTCGTGCCGCATGTACAACTTTGCCTCCTCTGTCTGCACGAAGCGCATCTGACGACGTACGCCGACGGCCGTGCCGTCCATCCAAAGCCTGAAGCCGGCGATCGTCCCTGTGCAACGTCCGAGAGACGAGCGACGCACAGAGGGAAAGGGAAAGGGGGAGAGAGAGAGAAAGGAAAAGAGACAGAAAAGTACCTCACCAATCTCACCAATTTTCCCCCCAAAACAAAGAGTGGGATATGCCAAGGCCTTGCGCCCCCCGCCCTCCCTCCCCCAGGCGTCAATCGAAAGTTTGCACAGCAGCCCACGCGTTTTGGGGCTTCAATGGACGGCCAGGGCGTGGCGCATGGCCAGGCCAAGCTGCTGCGCGGCTGGGGGCTCTTTCGGGGTTGGAGAGAGCGCGCGCCAAGAAGGGGGAGCTGCCAAGACAGCCAGAGGGATAATAATATGGGGAGTGAGAAAAAAAAAGCCAGACAAGACGAAAAGGCGCGGCTTGCCAAGCCCTGAACACCAAGCTGATGCGCTGGCAACCGGCAAGGGGGGGGGGGCGGCAGGGCGGCAGGGAGTGTGTGCGATGTGTTTGGGGGAGGACAAGCATGCAGAGGGCATCTTCTCTTCTCTTTCATCGTGGTGTCTCTTTTCTTTCTCGCCATCTGCCTCAACTGTATTGTTTTTCCTGCTTTTCTTCTTTTCGTCCCCACCCTCCCTTTTTTCTCTCGTCACACCCGAGCTGACTCTGGGCCGAGTCGCTCTGTTGGTAGTCCCCCCCCCCCCCCAGGAGTGATTCCTTGCCGTGCCTATAACAAGCAGCCGAGCTCTTCTTTGGTTTTGGTTGATCCGTTCATCCAGCTCGACAGTTCTTGTTTACTCTGTCACGACCGCCCCTGACACATCCCGTGATCGTGTGCCCCCTTCCGCCCACCCTTTCCTTTCTCCCACACCGCGTGTTCCTCCAGCCACCAACATCGTACACCAACGAAACGACCCAGCCCTCCGGCCTCGCCATGCACCCGGGCAACAGTGATATTGGGGGCGCGGCGGCGGCGGCGGAGCAGGCACAGTCGTCGGCAGCGACAGGCAACGAAAAGGCCCCAGCAGCAGCAGCAGCAGCAGCAGAAGTTGCTGCCGCCCCCGCTGCGGCGCGACGGAGGACCTTGTTTGGAAAGGCGCTGTCTTCCAAGTCCGCAAGCGCTCCGGGCTCCGCGCCCGCCGCCGACGCCGCCGGCCGGACCAAGAAGCGCAGCAACTCGGGCCACACCACGGCGTCGTCGCGCCGCAGCAACCACCTGCGCTTCCGCCTGCGCACCGAGGGCGACAGCGGGCGCTCCGGCTTCCACGCGGTGCACTTCTTCCGCATCGCCTTCCGGTCGTCGAGCCGCGTGTCCATGGTGGTCAACGTGCTGTGGCCGTTTGTGCCCGCCGCCATCGCCTGCCGCTACGCGCTGCCGGACACGCCGCGCAGCCACCTGATCACCTTCATCCTCGCCTACGTCGCCATGGTGCCGTGCGCCAACCTCATCGGCTTCGCCGGCCAGGAGCTGTCGCGCAAGGTGCCGCACGTCATGGGCGTGCTGATCGAGACCGCCGTCGCCTCCATTGTCGAGATCGTCCTCTTCACCGTGCTGCTGAAGCGCGGGCTCTACACCGTCATCCAGGCCGCCATCCTCGGCTCCGTGCTCGCCACCATGCTGCTGTGCCTGGGCTTGTGCTTCTTCATCGGCGGCCTGCGCCGCGACGAACAGAGCTTCAGCGAGACCGTGTCCGAGGTCGGCAACGGCCTATTGTTGACAGCGTGCGTGCCCCCCTCCCGTCTCTCCCATGCACGGACACTCCTGCTAACATCCCCCCCAGCGGATTCGGTCTGGCTGTCCCGACTCTCTTCCAGCACACGCTCTCCGGCGGCGAGCTGACGACCGAGGACCTGGCGCGGCGCACCCTCAACATCTCGCGCGTCAGCGCCGTGCTGCTCGTCATCGCCTACCTGGCCTTTATCTACTTCCAGGCCCGCTCGCACCACGGCATCTACGACGAGATCTTTGAGGGCGAGGAGACGCGCGCCGCCGAGCACGCCGCCGAGCTCGCCGCCCAACACGCTGCCGAGCACGCCGCCGAGCATGCTGCCGCTGCCGCCGCCGCCGCCGCCGCCGCCGCCGGCGACAACGACAACGACGGCGCTGCTGGCGGCGGCGACAACGACGGCCGCGCCTCCCGCGTCTCCTCCTTTGACATTGCCGCCGAGGCCGAAAAGGCCAAGCTGACCATGACCGAGTGCCTGCTGGCCCTCACCATCGCCGTCGCGCTCGTGTCCTTCATCGCGCTGTCGCTCGTCGAGGAGATTGAGTTTATCGTCACCGAGCGCGGCATCTCCGACGCCTTTGTCGGCCTGATCCTGGTTCCGCTCGTCGAAAAGGCCGCCGAGCATCTGACGGCCATTGACGAAGCGTAGGTCCCTCCGTCCTCCCCCCCCCTTTGACCTGCTCACTGCTAACCCCCCCCCCCCAGCTGGGACAATCAAATGAACTTTGCGCTCGCGCACGTCCTCGGCTCCACCCTCCAGACGGCCATGTTCAACGGGCCGCTCGCCGTGCTCGTCGGCTGGGGCCTGCACCGCCCCATGGGCCTCGACTTTGCCGTCTTCGACCTCGCCATACTCATCCTCGCCATCATCACCGTCGGCAACTTTTTGCGCGACCAGAAGAGCAACTACCTCGAGGGCCTGCTGTGCGTCATCGTCTACATCTCCATCGCCGTCGCCGCCTTCAACTACCCCAACAGCGAGAGCGCCAGCGAGACCGGCACCAGCGAGAGCGGCGGCGCCACCGAGACCAGCACCGGCAGCGGCGTCGCCGAGGAAACCGTCGAGGCCGTCGCGCACGCTGTCCGGAGTCTCTGGCAGAGCCGGTGAACAGTGTCTCTGCCTCCTCCTCCTCCTCCTCCTCCACCCGACGACGATTATGAAAGCAGTCCTGTTCTTGATCTTTTTTTTTGTGCAGTGTTTATTGCTCCTTAATAGAAGCGAGGTTGTTGCTGAGACAAGGCAAACAAAGAAATCCGTGGGATCGGCCGGGGCCACGTTTGGGCCCCAGGGTGGGCGGGCGTTTTACTATGGACGGAGAAACTGAAAAAAAAAAGATAGAGGCGTTTTCATCGTCCGACCTAATCCATTCTTTCGTTCTTTTGAAGACTCCTCGTCAGACGGGATCGTCAACCCAAGACATAAGCTGTTGACGGGGCATCGTCATCGAGGCAACAAAACGATGGTTGTTGACGTCGACGGCGTGCGTTTACTGCGGATAAAAACAGTCGAGGCGGCCTATTCGATTTTTTACCATAGCCTCCTTTGCCGTGACCATATAACCCCGGACACGACAAGAGCGTTCACGTACGGCCATAGACACTAGAATGTGTTACCCCTCTGTGTAAACAAGTAGATATCGTGCTATGCCTGAAAAAAGCCAAAGAATAAAAAATGGAAGAACATCCTACTTCCTACCGTCTCCGTCCACCACCGCCGGAAGACGGTCGCCGACGATCGCCTCCTGCAGCGAGATCCCGCTCGCTTCTTCAATGTACGCCACATCGGCGTCACTCAGCGTGGCCCGGATCTCCTCCGCCACGGCCACCAACAAGTCCGCCGCGGACGGGAACTGCCCGTGCCAGCACCGCCGCATCACCGAGGCAAACAGCACCTCGCGGCCGCTCGCGTCCGTCGGTGCACAGGCGCGTGCCTCGGCCGATGTGTTGGCGGGGGCGCCGGTTCGGCCAATCTCGGCTGGGTTTTCGCTCTTGTATTTCGTTACGTATTTTAACGGGGGAGGGCGGTCCGGCTGTGTACCCTGTTCAGGCAGAACCATAGCCGTCAACGATGGAAACGCGCCGCGTTTATAGCGGCTAATAATGTCGACACGGTCTTCGATTTCGCCGTACGGTTGTGCGCCCGTAACAATTTCAAACAAACTCATACCGACGGCAAACAAGTCCGTAACGACGGTCCCGGAACTGCCTCGTACACGCGGCATATAAAAACGGTCGCTTTCACAACAAAAGGACGCACGGCCGCCAAGGCTGGACCCGGCCATATCAATGATGCGCACACCGAGCGTGTCGTCGAGCAGCATGTTATGGGGCTTGATGTCGCAGTGGATGACGCCGTGCTTATGTAGAAAGCCGATGCCGTCGGCGATCTCGACAGCCCACCGCGCCCGGAGCCGTGCTGGAATGACGGGCCCGTCTGGTCCCACGTCGGTGTGGTGTTGTTCCAGGTACGTACGAAGCGAACCGATCGGCAGGTAAGGTAGATCGATACCTACGTCGGTACCGGTATCGTAGCTCGACAGCATAGGCAGAATGCGTGGATGGCCCTTGGGCAGGTGGTTATAGATGTCCCTCTCGTTACGCATCTCCGCGATCATGGCTGTGCGCGTCCGGTAGTCGGCCACCCATGGCTGCACGGCTTTCCGTACAATCCTCTTGCCCGGCAGCAGCTCCACCCAAGACGACGCGCCGCCGTCGAGCTAGAGAAAGCCCACCCGGGGCCGTGTTAGCCTGTGTTGTTAAGGACATTGAGCGGTTAGGGCGCATTACCTGTCGTTTTTCGCACTCTTCGACAGTGATGCTAACGACATAGTTATCGTGTTGCTGGTTTGTTTTCGTTTGCGTGGCCATCTTTTTGTGGGTTAGAGAAATGGGCAGAATTGGTTATTGATGACACGTTGAAAAATAGCGTGTAGAGTACGACAGTTGTACGAATCTTCCTTGTTGACTGTCGGGGGGGTTTTAAATAATCCGAAGCATTCATAGATAAAGGATTAGCCTAGCCATTCATAACGGGGTACGGGGAACGGGGATTTTATGTAAGCATGGGCACTACTACGAATAAGGACAGAAAAGATGCTCGAATAAAGGTGTTTCTTTTACCCAGAGGCGGCTATTCAGTGTGTTCCAACAGGCTTTAAGATAATTTTGTCTTATTCGAAAAATGCGCGATTCAACGCGATGGCTCATCAAAACCCTCGTCGGTGCAAACTGGGCAGGGAAACTGCCGTTGGGTCGAGGATGCTAAATAGACGTCCTTGATCTTTTCTGCGGGACAATCATGGCCCTTGCTATCTGCGTCACTGCAGCGGACTAGATTGGCTTGCTCTCTGGTGTGGCCGCAATCTGGGTAGACATCCTTGCTATGGAAACGTTGACACATTGTTCACACGAAGTCAGGCGGCGTTAGCTGCGAACTAAAGGCACGTGACAAAGTAGGTGAGGTGAGGCTTACTGTGACTGCAAGGATGTGGTGTATGGAGTTGAAACGGAGTGAAAAGGACAATGAATGGGATGAAAGGAGTGAAAGGAGCGCTCTTTTGTTATATAAATACATCCCAAGACGGGATGTGACTCGGGCCACCAAATGCGGTGCCAAACACCATGATGCGTTGGCATAATCGCCTTGAAGCTTGATTGGCTATCGATATGAAGTTTCATGCAGGATCATGCATGCCCAGGTTGTCATGGGCTGTCGATGCTACGCAAACTCTGGTTGAGTAAAAAGTGTCGCCGCCTATGATAAGCGCCGTAGTCGTCCTTTCATTAGCTGAAGCCGTAATAAGAAAAAGGAAAAGGATCGCATCAATGTAAGAAGAAGGGTGTTGCGCGTACCCGCAATAGCGGGGCGCCGGCGAGGCCATAATAATAAACGCATCCATCACCACATACACTTCTACATACCTAGCTTTACTGAATATGCCGACGTCTGTATCGTATGTTGATGTTTCACCTGATGCTGCAATGTGTCCTTGGACGCCCCGGCTGTCGAGCCGTCCCCGTTTTCGTGTTTGCGTTCGATGTCCTAAGCTCGAAACTGAGAATGAACGAAATGCCAGAAATCGGAGCCGCCGCTTGCTCTAATGGTCGTTTCTGTAAAGCCGCATCTTGCCACTGTGCATTGGCCAACCTGATTCACCTGCTTCGCACAGCCTTCTGGCAGCAGCCCACCAGGGACCAGGCCAGGTCCCGATCGACAAGGACCGCCTCGAACACGTCTGGGGTGTGTGGGGGTTCGACTCGCTTACCGTCCCGTCCGGTGACTCAGGACGGCGTGGCACCGCAGCGGCGCGCGCGCAAATGGTTCGTATCTATGCCTTTATGGTAGCTCCCGTTTTGATGTCGTCATTGGGCTCGGCGGTTGCGATTCTCTCCCCCGCAGAAAACGGGCCTGGCATTTAGAAAAAGGACGAGGAGAGCGATCGAGGAGAGCGGTCGAGGCTGAGCAGATCCCCTCCCCTCCGCAGTAGCACTCGAACAGCTGAGGATGCTAAAAAGGTTGGTGGAATTCAGAGATGGGGTGGCATCAGCCGGCAACTGTATGCATCTGTCCTGCGGTCCTTTGTGATATCAAGGTACGGAGGACGAAATAGAGGCAAGGTGCATTGCACTAAACGGCTAGAGAGAGAGAGAGGAAGCGGAGAATAAGGAATAAGAAGCTCTGCAGCAGCATCGCAATATTTCTTGAGCCTCTTCTTTCCCGTCACTCTTTTTGTTTCTCCCCACCCTCTACCTTTCTTGCTTCGAAAACACCCGAACAATCCGACACAATGGCATCCTTGACGTCCGACTCCGTCTCGTCGATCCAGGTCTCGTGCAAACAGACCCGGTTCCAGATCGACAACCCGAACTACCGCGAGGTAGGTCAAACGTTGAGACCAAAGAAGAAAGGGGAGGAGAGGATGAGAAGAGGCCGCAGCTGATGGTTTTCTGCCAGATCGACGTCGAAGGACTGACCGTTTCCGTCTCGGCAGGCCCACCGGCCGGCGCTGCCAAGGCGAGGGGCAAGGCTGCGAGCCGCAGCGCCGGCCTCGAGATCCTGTCCGACGCCACACTGCGTCTCAAGGCCGGTCAGCGGTACGCCCTCATTGGCCGCAACGGAACCGGAAAGTCAAGTGGGTGAGCCCATGAAGGCAGAAGAGAGAGAGAGAGAGAGAGAGAGAGACCAGTGCTGGGCAAGACAATGGACTGCTAACCGTGCCGCAGCCCTCCTTCGGGCCATTGCCGAGAAGCTGATTCCCGGCATCCCCGAAGAGGCCCGCATTTCCATCCTGCAGCAGACCAACGGTGCCAACGGCAGCAGCAACAGCGACAGCACCGCCGCGGATGCCAAGGCCAGTCGCCGAACTGTGCTCGAAGAGGTGATCGAGAGGGCCACGGCCAAGGACGAGCTGGAGCAGGATATCCAGGGTAGGTGTTTATGGATCCTGAGGACGCCGTACCCCCCTCCGCCCCTTTCGCCCGTTGAACCCCCTTTTTTGACGCCCCCCTTTTGCATCAGCCCTTGCACAAGGCATCGCCGCCTCGGCTGACGGCAGCAATGCGTTTGGCGCCCTCCGCGCGCTGCGCAAGCTCCGCCTCGACCGGTTGCAGAAGCGTCTCTTCGTCCTCGACAAGAATGCCCGGCTGCGCAGCGGCGCCCGCGGCCTGCAGGCCCGCAAAGCCGTGACGGCGCTCGAAAAGACCGTCGCCGCGGCCACGGCCGCGTGGCAGCAGGACGCGGCCGACATCATCGCCGCCGGAGGCACGTTGCACGCCGAGACCCAGGAGGCGGCCGACCTGCTGGCCGAGCTGCAGGGCCAGGCCGAGCCCGCGCGGCTCGCCCGCACCGCGGCGCGCGCAAAGAGCATCCTGGCGGGGCTGGGCTTCAGCGAGACCATGGCGGCCACCAAGGCCGTCGGCGACCTGTCGGGCGGCTGGCGGATGCGCACGGCGCTGGCATCCGCACTCCTGTCGGACGCCGACATCTTGCTGCTCGACGAGCCGACCAACTTTCTGGACATGCTGGGCATCGTGTGGCTGCAGAAGTTCCTCCTGCTCGGTGAGGGGCAGACGACGACGACGACAACAGCAACAACAGCAAGTCTGGGGCAGCCGTTGGCCGACGCGAGCGGCGGCGAGGGCGGCGGCGGCCCCCCCCGTCCGCGGCCGACGCTCGTCCTCGTGTCGCACGACCGCGACTTTGTCAGCGCCTGCACCGACCACCTCGTGCTCCTCCAGGACAAGGTGCTCCGCGCCTACACGGGCGACCTCCCCTCGTACGAGGCGGCCCAGGCCGAGTCCCGGCAGCATCTGCAAAAGGTCAAGGACGCGCAGGACCGCCAGCGCACCCACCTGCAGGAGACGGTCGCGCGGAACCTGCGCGAGGGCCGCAAGAACAACGACGACACGCGCGTCCGCCAGGCCAAGATGCGCCAGAAGAAGCTGGACGACCGCTGGGGGCTCGAGACGAACGCCAACGGCCACCGGTTCAAGCTCAACCGCGACATGGCTGGTTTCCACCTGTCGAAGCGCGCCGGCATCGAGGTGCCGCCCGAGGCCCGGGCCATGCACCTGTCGCTGCCCGACCCACCGGACCTGCGCTTTCCCGGCGCCCTCGTGAGCCTGGACGACGTCTACTTTCGATACGGTGCCGCCGCCGCCGCCGCCGCCGCCGCCACCGCCACCGCCAGCGTCAGCGCCACCGCCGGCGGCAACGTAAAAAAGAAAACAGGGCAAAAGGTGGTGGTCGCCAGCACGGGCGGTGGAGGCATCAGCATGAGCATTGTTGGGACATCCGCACCAAAGGTGACACCGGGGGGAGCCGCAGGGGCAGCTTCGTCGTCAACCAGCCAACCCCCCTGGGCGCTCGAAGCCGTGACTCTGAGCGTGAACATGGGCGACCGCATCGGCATCGTCGGGCTCAACGGCGCAGGCAAGTCGACCTTGATCCGGCTGCTCGTGGGCGACGACGACAGCGACGCCAGCAGCCGGACCCGCCTCCATCCGACCAAGGGCAGCGTGACGACGCACCCGCGGCTGCGCCTGGCGTACTACGCGCAGGATGCTGTCGATACGATCCGTGCACTCGACAAGGACGTCGAGGAGGGAGCGCCGCCGTTGACGGCCCTCGGCCTGCTCACCCGCGACGTGGCGGGCCAGCTGTCCGAGGGCGAACTCCGCGCCCTCTTGGGCGAGCTCGGCCTTCCGGGCCGCCTGGCCTCGGACACGCCACTGCGCCGGCTGTCCGGAGGGCAGCTTGTGCGCTGCGCGCTGGCACGGCTGCTGTGGCAGCGGCCGCAGTGCCTCGTGCTCGACGAGGTGACGACGCACCTGGACTACGAGACCAGCACAGCGCTGCGGCAGGCGCTGCGCGTGTGGCCGGGCGCCGTGGTGCTCGTCTCGCACGACCGGTGGTTCATGCGGGGTGCCATTGAGGGCGAGACCTCCGCGGAGGAGGCGAACGATGGCTCTGACGACGGAAGCGGCCTGGACGATGGACTGGGGGGTGGCGGCAGTGAGGACGGCAGGGGTCCTAGGGGAAGGAGGCTGGTGTACCAGCTGCGAGCCGGCAAACTGACGTTGCTGGGGGGTGGTGTGCAGCAGTTTGAAGACCAGCTGGAGAAGAAAGTTACGAAGCTGCTGCAGATATGAGACCGGGAAAACGGTCCCGGGGCCGCGGGGGGGGGGGGGGGACCAAAGCCTCAAATCTCAAAAAGAAAAATCGTAAAAGCCAAATAAGATTGCAGTGTCCTTGTAGTATGACAGGAGAGGATGCAGCCAGGGAAAAAAAGGAACCTGAACCCCCAAAGAATGCTATTCTCTTATCTCTTGACGATAATCTGCAGGACAGGTTCGGCTGCCTTGCGCACTCTCATCCATCCACCTTGTGGGATCTCGACTATTGTCCCATCGATGCATCTGCAAGTCCGACGTTAGGGGGCCGTATTAGTATGAACCTGAAGAAAACCAGAAAAATCCATAGAGGGCCGCTGAAGACTTACACCTTTCGCCAGCGGGCGTCTTGCTCAAGGATATCAATTCGCAGCTCGTCGATGGCATCGTACCCGACGCTCTCCTCTTCTTCAGCCCCATCGCCGGCGGTTTCTCGCAGCCATTTCATGCCAACGTGCGCCCCGTTGTTGTATGCGGCCATCATAATCTCCATGGTCTTTGCGCTGCCGACATCCCCAAAGTATACCAGGCGCAGCTGGCCGTCGAGTGGCTGACTGGCGGGCGAAATTGTAAACGTCTTTTCCAGGTTCGACACCATGCTGGCCAGCACATAGCTGAATCGATGGCCCAGGTGGCGCTGCTGGTGCTGCTTGCCAGCACTTGCAGCCTCTGTCAGGCCGACATCGACAGTGTACACATGGGATGTCTTCAGCAGCTCCTGGGCGGCCATGCCAAAGCGTTTGTCGCCATGCTTGCGGTACTCGGGCGTGTCGCTCTCCCAGACCAGCTGTGCATGGAAGCCATAGCTGGCCACAATGGCGCCGCGCAGACGTTCCACGCTCTCTGCCTGCTCCCGGAGCGAGGCGTCTTTGTCATCTCCCCCCTGTAGCGAGTATCTGACCGTGTGCGAGCCGGGCGAGAACGTGGCCTCAAAGTTGGGCAAGGGTGCAGCGCGGCCCTTGAAGAGCGTCCGCAGGCCAAGGACAAATGGCGAGGGTCCCGGGATGGAGGCGGCAGTGGCAGCAGCATATTCCGGCCTGTGTAGTGAGTGAAACAGTGCGTTTCCTGTGCCCAGGGGCAAGAGCGCAATCGCAGGCGGTGACTGCTGCTGGTGTTGCGGATGGCGCGGAGCATGGCCGATCTGGCCATCCTCGGGGTCCCCGCCAAGCCCGTTCGCGTGATTCTTCACAGCGCCCTCGTGCCTGCGCTCAGTCACACCGTTGAGCAGGTCCACGACGCCGCCATCGCCGCTGAGGAGAAGGATTGTCGCCGGCGCGGCGGCATCGTCTGTTGCAGCATGTGCCGTGGTAGCCGCCGCCGGCGCTGTCTCCTTGGACAGTGTGCGGGCAAACTCGGGGATGGACCGCGAGCTGCTTGTGATCAGAAGACGGTATGTCTTCCTCGCGTCCCCATTCTGCGTCGAGGACTGCCCAGCTCCATTTGCAGAACCAGAAACGGGGCCGGCGTGCACCGCACGCAAGCCAAACACGTCGCGCAGCAAGGGTTCCAGGACGCTGTCATAGAATGCCTGTGCCTGGCCGAGACCCGACCGTGTCGAAACGACGACGTGCAGCGACGAAGACGAGGGCGACGGCGAGGCCCAGGACGGCACATTGTGGAGAAGATGCCGCTCCAGCACATTGTCGGGAAGCTTCCGCACGCCTGCTTCATCCAGAAACGCTGTTGCAAAGGCAAACGCGGGCGGCTTCTGGTGCGGCTCCTCTGCGGCGCCGGCTGGCCCGTCGCTCGTTGGCTCACGCAACCAGCAAACACGGTATCCCAGCGTCTGGCCGCCGCCGCCTGCACCTTGCTGCTGCTGGCTGTGCTTTGCAATAAACAGAATCTCGTCGTCTCGGAGCCGCTGCTCCTGGCCGTTTTCTGAGATGACCAGTTCGCCGTCTGCAAAGGTCACGAGGGTCGCCATTTTGTTGGTGGGTGGTTTCCTCATTCACCTTGCCTCAGTTCCTCATGTCTCGTTCTCCTCGTTCTCCTCGTCTCCTCGTCTCCTCGTCTGCCTCCCGACTGTGTTGCGGCGTCTTCTGTGCTGCCGCAGACCGAGGGCGCCGCACCGGCGCAGCTTTCTGCTTGTGCCTGGAAATACGCGGTAGTTCTTGGCATGTGTGCACAAAACGCACACGCGCAGTTTGTCCCGAAATGGTGTAAGACGGAGGGGGGCGAGGAGTCACAGGGGGACGGGTGGTTTCCGAGGCGGCCTTTTTGGACAGAAACCGCAAAAAAAAAGGGGGAATACAAAAGAAGGGAGATGGAAGAAGAAGGACTAAAACGACGTCGATGAACGACGACGGCAAGATGCCGGTTCTTTGTCACCCGGGTCGCGGCTTCCGTCGCTGGGGATCGATGTGAGATAATATTAAGATACAATCCCACTTTTGGGGAAGGTGCGACTCAATCACGCTTTGGTTACACCATTGATAGCCCGGCGGCAAGCTAAGACGACAGAGCCCGCTGCCCTCTGCGCGCCCAAACAGCGTGGTGGAATCAGGTAAGCACCGCCCAGAATTGCGCCGATTGCGCCGGCCGCCCGAAATGGCGTTATCACGCCCCCGGTGCGATGGGGGAGACGTGCCGCACCGTCTCTGGCTGGGGCGTGGAAGCTGCCAAGCTGCTCCTTCCACGTTGCCGTCTGCCAACCTTGCCCTGGTTCGCACCTTCCTCTTGCTCGCAGGCGTTGCACTTCCATGCGCAGCCCGCCTTGCACTTGCCTTGTCCGGGGGGTGCAAGTGCAGCCTTGGTGGGGTGGCACCCAGGCGCAACTTCCTTATCTGTTCACTAATATCTCCGCCTGCTGCACGTTGCTGCACGTGCCTCACCTTGTACGTTGCGGCAGCGGCAGATTGAAAAACAGTCAAGACACTACAGCATTGGCTTTGCGAGAGTTTGGATTTCTTCTCAATTTTGTCCCAGGTTGCTTCCCCCCCTGCGGTTCGCCCCCTCGTTTCTTCACTTCCCCTTGGCCCGGTTCATGGGCCCCCAGTTCTCGCGCGGGTTCACCTGGTACCGCACGAGCTTGTCGCCGCGACGGCCCAGCTGCCGGCCGAGCGCCTCGTCAAAGACAACGACCTGCGTCTCGCCGGCTGCGTTTGTCGTGGTGTCTTGTCTGCCCTCGTCCTCGTCCTCGTCCTCCTCGCCCGGCTTGATCCGCAGCAGGCGGTAGGCGGCCGTGTTGGGGTTGATGTTCTTGCGCATGACGGGCGCCTTCTGGCGGACCCACGCACGCATCACGTCCCACAGCACCGGCCAGGGCGCGTCCGTCTTGATGCTTCCGGCCTTGCAGTGGCTGCGGGTGACCTGGTAGCCGAGGGCCAGCAGGGCGCCGCGCAGCGGGTCCTCGCCGGGCGTCGAGCAGTGCACGGCCTTGGCCAGGTTGGTGGGCAAGAAGAAGAAGGGCGCCGGGTCGACGGCAGCCATGTCGTCGGAGGTGACCGTACCCTCTTCCTCCAGCTCCTGCTCCTGCTCCCCCTTTTCCCTTTCCCTCCGTTCCCCTCCACGCTGCTTTTGTCCCTTCTTTCTCCCACCGCCACCACCTCCTCCTCCTTCCTCTCCTGCTGCTGTTGCCGGCTCGCTGGGCTGCGCCATCGCGGGCTCAAGAATCTCCTCGAGTGCCGTGTGGAGCATGCCCCGGATGCGGCTCGTTGTGCCGTAGGTGTCCGTGGAGACGCGCGGCAGGTCGTCGAGGATGCGCTGCACGAACTCGGCCTGGTGGATGGGGCCTGCATACATGGGGCCCGCGAGGTGCGTCTTGGTGTCGCAGTGCTCGCACCGGGGCTCGGCCGTCGGCCCCGTGGCGAAGGTGTACTTGTGGAAGGTGCCGGACCCCTTCTTGTTCGGGACGGTGCGGTTGCGCAGCAGCGGCTGCGTGGCCCATGCGCCGCAGCCCTGGTCGCAGTTGTAGGCGACCATGGTCTTGCCGGCCAGGAACTTGACGCTGGCCGGCGACCGCGCCACGGTGACAAACACGCGGCAGTAAAAGTCAATGGACAGCGACAGCAGCGGCGTGATGACCAGCCCGTAGCGCGCCGCCGACGTCGCGAGCGCGTGCAGGATGATGCGCAGGCCGGCCTCGTGCGACTGGGCGCCCTTCATGGGCACGCCGCCGTACAGCGCGAAGCACTTCTCGGGGTAGCCCTGGGACGCCCAGACGCCGGCGTCGGTGCATGTCACGCACAGCAGCCCGCCGTCGTGGCGCACGGCCTGGATGGCGGCGTCAAAGAAGTTGGCGCCCGAGCCGTACGGGTCCAGGTCGATGACGTCGTACAAGTGCGACGTCCGCTTCTTGGCCTTGCTGCTGTTGCTGTTGTTCCGGTGGCCGCCTCGCCCGTTCTTGGCCGCGTCTGCCTCCGTCCCCACGTTGGCCTCGGCCAGGGCCGTCAGCTCCTGGGCCGCCACCGTGTACATGTGCGCCAGCGCGTCGGACTGCGTCACGGCAATCTTGTCCTGCAGGCCGTTGAGCGCCACGTTGCGGCGGATCGCCTCGGTGGCAGCAGGCAGCAGGTCGTTTGCCGTGACCGACACGCCAAAGGGCAGCTCGTGCGCATAGCGCAGAGCGCGCAGGCCGGTCGCTGACAATGCGTCGAGGATCCGAATGGTGGGCTTGGTGGGTGGCTGTGGCTGCAGCTGCGAGGGCGACGGGGCTGGCCTGGCCTCGCCCGTGCTGCTGCTGGATGCTACGGCTGGCCCCCTCGCTGCCAGCTCTGCCGTGATAGTCGAGGCGGCGTCCTCGCCCTCTGACCGCTTCTCGACCTTTGCTGACCGTTCGCTATCACCGGACGCCGCTACTGCTTTGGTGCCCGCTTCTGCCTCTACTTCTGCACCTGCTTCTGTTTTTGCCTCTGTTTCTGCTTCTGCGGCAGAGCTTGCCTCCACCTCGGTCCCCTCAGTGCCCTCTGCACCCTCTGCACCCTCTGCACCGGGATTGCCGCCCCCGCTCCGCTTTCGTTTCTTGCCGGCGGCCAGCTCCTTTTTCCGCGCAAAGGCGGCCTGGCGCTTCTCAAGCACACCTGTGCCGTAGGCCTTGATGGCCAGCACACTCAGGTCGCGGTTGAACTGCTGGATTGGGTTGTAGAACACCTGCTGGGGGTGGCCGTCGATGGCTGGGCCGCCGCCGCCGTTCTGGCGCTCCTTGTGGTCGCCGCCGCTCAGCGGCACAAAGACTGTTGCGAGGCCCTCCTTGGCGGTCTGGTAGCGCGTGCCCTCGATGACAGCAACGGTTGTGCCGCCGCTACCGGCAGCATCGTGCTGGCCTGCGCCGGCATTCTTGTTCTTGGCCATGGCAAACGCCAGAAAAGGGTTCTGCTGGCTGTCGGAACAATAGCGGCGTGTTTGCCGAGTGAGGAAAACCCCTGGGATCGGCAGCCGCCTCGCTTGCGTTGTTGGCCTCGTGGACGGCCGTGCCCACGTGTCCGTGGCGGCACTGGAGGGAGAAATGCGCAGGGCGAGGAGCACTGTGGTGTGGCGTTCCAGACAAACCGCGCCTGCCCGCCTCCTCCACACTGGCGCCGCGAGTTCAGGAAGAAGAGGAGGGGAGAGGCGGAAGCCAGGCCGGAGCATAAATGATGTTCGTCGTACTCCCTTTCTTCTTCTTCTTCTTCTTCTTCCTCCTTCCCTTTACTGCTCCAGTCGATATCGAGGAGAGCAGAAAGAGAAGAAAGCCGGGGGCGGAGCAAGGGAAAAAAATACAGCACTCCCCAGGGCCCAGCGAAGAGGGGAAGCACACCTGGCTGATGCGAGTCGAGTCGGCCTCGTGGTAATGGCGCCCTTTGTTGCAGGAGTGGCTTTGTGGGATGCTGAGCAGCAATCTGTTGTTGTTGGAAGCTCTCGAGCTTTTGGAGAAAGAAAAAAAAGAAGTCAGTGGAGCTCGCCTCTCATTGGCTGGATTGGGTTCTCGACCTTTTTGTGGATCCGAACCAACGATGCGCATTGTTGCCGCCAACGACATCGCCCCGAAATGTGGGTCGCAAGGCTGTGGCCATGACCTCAGCTCCCCACGGGGCAACAGACGGCTGTTCAACACGGAGTCAAGTGTCACGATGCTTCTGCGACGGCAGCTGTCTCCCTGCTCTCACCATACACGTGGGCTCCAGTGTACGGAGGATGCTTCTTTACGAGCTCATTCTACGGTTCTATTGTGGGGTGTCTTCTGGGGCAGCGGTTAGTTTAGCCCAGCACTGCTTCATTGCAACTCTGACGGCTCTCATGCTGCAAGATCGATCACGTCTATTTATTCATGGATATTTTGGGCAGATTGTGTGGTTTGGGTTCTGTAGAGACACTACTATGCCTCTCTGTGACTAAAATCTCTCTCTCTGCAGAGCAGCCAAGCCCATGATCTACAGGTTGGGAGGAGGGGGGGGGGTTGGCTTTTGCCCTGTTGTTGTTGAAGTCTACTTAATCTCAGAGCTCGCTGTAAGCACCGCAGGTGACACATATCCTAGTTCTAAGGCACTGGGAGCCACAGTCAGGCTACGTATGGCTACAGATGCACATCGTTTCTCTTCTTTAACTGGCTGTCCCCCCCCCCCCCCCCCCCAGAGTATTTCGTTCAAGAAGTCGTCTGCCGACTGTCCAGAACAGACGACCATGCTGTATTTTTCGCCACGACTCTTCTTGCTCTTTCCTCATCGCAGCCTGTGCTTTTATTCGTTTCCTCCCCCTTCCTTTCCCCGCCAAATCCCATCCCTCTCCGTCAGCTTTCACGTCCCTCGATACGCCTTATTTCACGGGGTTCCCCCAAGCCGGCGACATTTCCCACGGTCTCGATCACCAGGGCCAGAATGAATTGCTAGGTTCCTTCCAGAAGCACCGGGGCAACGATCCAAAACGTCGAGTGGGCCGGTAAGGTCAGAGGTGGCTTTCGTCGTTTCTTCTATTCTTTCCTTTCTGTTGCGCGTTTCTAAGCCTCCAATCGTTCCTTTTAAGGTTGCTTAACGTACAGCTGGCGAACTCAAAACCATTTACCGGTTTGGGACAATTTCTGATTCTTTCTCATACTCATTCATCGGAAAGACTGCAAGACAGGGAGGAAAAGGGAAGACACGGTTGATCATCTAGGGAGGAGAAAAAACCGGGAACGACGATAGAGCCCGCATCTCAAACTTCCAGAGAAACCCCCTCTCGAAATTTCAAGGGAAAGGAAAAGGACGCAAAATGGTATTCTCTGGATGCTTGTGGCGAAAGGCGGCCTCCCTTCCCAGAGCCCTCCTGCGGCTGGCCCAAGCCATCTTGGTCTCGACCTGGGAGGCCCTTTGGATTGTCATCTGCGCCATTGCATTTCCCCTGGCCTTTACACGGAAGCTTGTTTTTGCCATCTGGGGCTACACGCCGGGGCCCCGGCTTGCTGCGGCCGCCGCAAGGTTTCTCTTCCCCCCCTACCACCACGGGCCCTGCCGGGGGGCCTGCTCGTGCAAGGCGGACGACGACGGTGAAGCGAGCAGCAGCAACAGCAGCGGCGGCGGCGCCAGCAAGGGTGGCGACGGACCCGCGGGCACGCGCAGCTTTTCCAGCCGCGTGCGGGCGCTGCGGTTCTGCCACGGGCGCTACCGGCGGCCGGAGTCGACGTACGACCGTGCGGTCCGGTTCCTCTGGCGCTGCCGCCGGATTTTTGTGCTGCTCGGCGCCTGCTTGGTCCTAGTTTTCGTCAAAAAAGCCGTGCACCACGACGGCACGAACGTGCAGCACATTGCTGAGACGGCCAAAGCAAGCATCGTCGACGCGACGGCCAACCTCTTGCCGAGCAAGCCATGGCAGCGTCTCCATTGGGGCCAACACAGTCCTTCACTGGCAGAAGACTCTGATGTTGCTGATGCTGCTGCCACGCGTCACACGAGCAACATAAACGACGACGACAGGGTCGAGGTCACGCCCTCTGGGGACGCGCCCCAAAGCTCGGAGGATGAGGACCTTGAGCCCCTCGAGGATGACTTCGCCGGCCCTGCCCCTTCGGCGTCCGGTGCGTCGAGGCTGCGCAGCGACGATCTCGCCGACTACCTCAACTACCTCGTCGACAAACACGACCTGTCCCAAAACGTCCTGTGGGCATCGCGGCGCGTCCACGCCGAGTTCAACGAGACCGTCCTCAACACCGAGCCCGCGTACCCGACGGCAGAGCACCCCATCGATCCGCAAGCCATGCCCTCGCTGGTGCGCGTCGGCCGCAAGTTCATGCCGCGCCACGGCTTCACTGCCGTCCATGCCCCGGGGCTCCGTGCCATTGCCGAGGAGGAGCAGTTCCAGAAGGCCAGGCCGCTCAACGACTTTGGCGAGCCCTACGCACCGGGCGAGAAGGGCCTGACCAAGACGATGCTCCGCGCGCTGCGCAAAGGCCACGGCGGCCAGGACACCTCCATCGAGGAGCTGCACGACGCCGTGGACCGGTCGGTTGCGGCACTCGACGCAACCAAGAGACGGTTCACCCTGCAGGGGGAGGACCTAGTAGACACGTCTGCGCTCGTGGCGGCGGCGGCGGCGACCGAGGGCCCGTCGCCCCGAAAGCGAGACGGCATTTTCAGCTCCCTGGCTGCTTCCATGGCCACCGGCAGCCGCACTGCGCGCAAAAAGACCTCGACAACGCCGCCGCTGCTACCGGTCGCCGACGAGCCCCTCCGCCTCCAAGTCAGCGGCCGCGGCGTCCGGGCCAAGGCCCGCGCCCGCAGATTGATGGCGGCGCGCGACAGTATGGACGGCATCGGGCGCGCCAACGGGAGCACGGATGGTGTTGAGAGCACTGCCGTCGACGACGCCGTCGACGCCGCCTCGGCCATCATGGTCGGCATCAGCACCACGTTCGCGCGCCTCATGAACAGCGACTACGCCCTGCTGGACGACTGGGCGCGCTGGATGACCGACGGGCAGGGCCACTCCAACGGCATCTTCCTGCTCTTGTCGCTGCACCGGCCGCGCGGCGACGAGTACGACGTCATCGAGGCGCTGCTCGACGAGCGCGGCATCGCGCACCACACGATCCAGGACTGGGGCGACCTGGACGAGGGCGTGGGCGGCGGGCCCGACGACGTCCACCCGCTGCCCGTTGTGCCGGACCCGGCCGCCGTGCGCTACGCCAACCTGCTGCAGGCGATGAAAGAGTACAACTACATCCACTTTGTGCTGGGCGACGACGGGCCCGAGGACGCCGACGCCGACGCCCATGCGATGCGCCACCGCCGCAGCCGCGGCCGCAAGACCGTGTACGCGCTGCTCGACGACGACGTCTTCGTGCCCGACGTGCCGCGCCTGCTGGCGAAGCTCAGGGAGCACGGCGGCCTCGCCGACGGCGTCGACCGCACCGCGCGCGACTGGGGCCTCGCCCAGGACGCGCTGTACGACAAGGCCATGTACCTGGGCTTCCCCAGCGACCCCTGGTCCGACTGGGCCTTCCACAACGGCACCACCCACGACGACCTCTACCAGGAGGAGGCCCGCCTCTTCGGCCGGCCCACGACGCTCGCCGACCTGGCGCCCCAGTACCGCCAGCGCCGCGACACGGCCACCGACACGTCCGCGTCGGCGCTGTGGCCCACGTCCTACGGCGGCGGCGCCGTGTTCCTCGCCCCCGAGCTCGCCCACAAGATGGTCGGCCTGCCGTGCCTGCGCCGGTCGACCGCGCGCGGCCGCGTCCTCAACACCGTGCACAAGGCGATGCGCGCCGGCCTGCACCGCGGCGGCCGCCCCGAGGCCGGCTGGGACGAGCAGCTGTTCCGATGCGCGCGCGCGCACCTGCCGCCCGCGGAGGCGACGCTGCGCATCGTGCCCAGCTTCTACGCGCCCTCGGACGCCGCCCTGTACGGCGGCGACACGCAGACCGCCGAGCGGGACCCCGACCACTTTGGGCGCGTCCTCGGCCGCATGCAGCAGTTCACGGGCGGCACGCGCCCGCTCGTGCTGCACAACTACCGCAGCTGGCACGCCTTTGACGCGGGCGCCGCGCACCGCGTCACCGACGTGTGCGGCGACGACTGCCTGCTGCAGCGCTTCCTCTTTGGCGACGGCTGGGTGCTCGTCAACGGCCACAGCCTGACGCACTACCCCGACGGCCTCGCGCCGCAGCCGCTCGAGCGCCGCGACTTTGTGCCCGGCTGGGGCGTGCTCGCCGACGCGGGCCCCACGGCCGACCGCACGCGGCCCATCCTGCAGATGCGCGCCGAGGCCCACCACCGCCTCGACGCCTTCTTCGCCGACCAGGGCCTGTCCGTCGAGCCCGCCGCGCGGCCGCGCGACATGGAGGCCCTCGCGTGGCGCGGCCGCCGCCAGACCTACCGGCTGCTGGACACGGCCGTCACCGCCAACGGCACCGTGCTGCAGGCGTACGTGCGCCGGCGCGCGCGCCCGCACCAGCTGGACACGCGCACCCCCCAGGGCGGCCGCGAGGCCTTTGCGGCGGCCCAGCGCTACATGGCCGTGCCGGGCATGGTCCAGGGCGGGCTCGACGGCGACGACCAGGACCGCGCGACCGAAGACGCCGCGCCCGACAAGGACGAGGTCATCCTGGTCCAGTGGGAGCCTTCTTCGCCGCAGTCCTACGACGACTACGACGACAGCCACCACCAGCACCACCACAACCACCGCAGGCCATCGCCGCCGGGCGACACCGGCAGCAGCCCCTGGTGGTGGTCCCTGGCGGGGCGCTGGGCGCTCCGGCTCCTCGTGCCCCTCGCGGTCGGCGTGTCCGGCGTCGTCGCCCTGTGGCACCTGCACGCGTGCCTGGCCGCCGGCGGCCACCTCGACCGCCCGCTCCCGCGGACCTCGCTCTCGGCCAACGCGGTCTGTCGCTCTGCCCTCGAGAACGGAGTCCGCGCCCCGCTCGCGTTCCTCGCCAGTCTCTGGCCGTCCGACATGCTGGTCGATGTCGGCTCTGTGCTGTGTCTGGTCGGTCTCTTGCTGTGCTTCCGGATTGTCTGCCGGCTTGCCTTTGTTTTTGTCCCGCTCTTCGCGCTCCTGCCGGGCCTGCGGGGCTTGCCGTATGTATCAATTTCGGCCCAGGTTGGGAGGCTGGTAGGAACCGGGACGTCCGTTCCGTCTCCAGGGAGCGGCGAACCGGCGAGGAAGGACGACGACGACGACCGTCAAAGCTGCACTGTTGAACACGGTCAACAACGAGGCGACAGCGGCGGCGGCGACGGCATTTTTGAGCTCGCGCCCCTGCAACCCATGGCCGGGCCATCACGACGTCCGGCCTCACCAACAGGGTTTAAACGGGACTGAAAAAAAAGAAGCATATGGCGGTGTTCGCAGAGGGGGGGTTGATCCCACATGCTGTATTTTCTTGTTTATAAGTCAGGGCGTTTTGCTCCATTTTGTTCGGTTCTCTTTCTTTCTTGTTTGTGTTTATAGTTTCGAGCAGTCTTGTGACAACCGCTTCAAAAGTCGATGTATAGATGCGAAAGCTGCTGAAATAACTCCAGGTAGCAAAACAAAAACGCCGTGCCAGTGATTGTGTAGATAGATGCGGTATGCAGAAAGAAAATCCCATTGCTGCTGTGCCCCAAAAAGTACCAAAAAATGTATCCAAAAATGTGTCCAAATAACCCAAGAGAAAATATAATGAGGTTTAAAACCAGCCATGCCAAAGAGAAGGGCAAGAAAAGGACGTAGCCAAAAAAAGAACAACATGTCACCATGCGTCGGGGCCGAACCGGCCCCCTTCGGGCACAGTCTGGTATGCGCACGCGCGCCAGTCGCAACCTTGCTTGAACACCTCGGTGCCCCACCAGTGGAAGTTGGCCGTGAGCCCTGGGTAGATAAAGGCAAAGAACACAACCACGATGCCAGAGGCGAGAGCTGCGTCGAGCGCCGCGCTCAGCGTCATCGTGTACTTGGCCCACCAGGCCGTCGCACGCCGCTTGACGAGGTAATTGAACAGGTAGCACACCAGCGCCCACACGGAGAAATTGAGGCCCGTGGCGGGCGGGATCCAGCCCAGCGAGCCCAGCAGGATGGGGAGGTTGATCTTGCGCACGATGCTGTCGCGGCGGTGCCGGCTGTACAGCCACAGCGGCACGGGGGCGACGGCGCCGACCAAGAAGCACCACACGAGCGGCTGGTAGATGGCGCCGGGGCCGAAGAACTCGCCGGGGCCCACGACGCCCCAGAGAATGGACCCGTTGAAGTGGACACGGGCGATGGGGCAGATGAAGCCGTTCAGGGCCTCGGACGTGCACAGGCCGGGGACATTGCCAAACATCCAGTTGAGGACGGCGATCTGGGTGACCGAGGACACCAGGGTGGCGACCATCTGGACCTTGAACAGGATGCGGGGCGGGATCTTCATGTAGTGCCCGAGCTTGAGGTCGGCACAGAACTTGATGCCCTGCGCCGATGAGATGTAGCCGTAGGTGACAAACACCATGTTGGCGACGGGGCGCCCCGGAAACACGGCACCGCAGACAAGCTGGCAGATCAGGTAGATGCTGACATGCTGGTTGGTGACGGCCATGATGATGCCGATAGGGATAAAAAGGACAGCGCATATGCCAAGGGCCAGCAGGAGACCGTACCACGGTAGGTGGATGGGGTAGCTTGTGGAGTGCTGTTAGACAAAGGATGGGAAGAGCAGACTGATACGAGATCGGGGGGGGGGGGGGGGGGGGGCGCGGAAATAAAAAAAAAAAAAAAAAAAAAAAAAAAAAAAAAAAAAAAAAAAAAAAAAAAAAAAAAAAAAAAAAAAAAAAAAAAAAAAAAAAAAAAAAAAAAAAAAAAAAAAAAAA